>WBNQ01069346.1:1563-68726 GCA_013401375.1 Spizella passerina | reverse complement strand
ACAATACATTATTGTAACGACATCATACATATACTAACACATATCTATACCATATGCAATTATTATATGGGGCTATGTAATAATAATAATTACAATTGTGTATAAATTGTATGTGATGAGGAAGGTCATAAAAGGATTATATCAACATCCTAGCCATTGCTAGTGGTACTTATTTACCAGGAGAAAATTAACTAAAATAGCTGAAGTGGATTATGTGTGCCTGAAAAAGTAGTTGTCCTGGAATTGGCATACCTTGTTTTAATCCAGAGAAATGTTATGAGGTACAGAAACCTCCTTGTTATTGCTAATAGCTTTCCCACAAACTGTGAGATGCATGTAGCGAACATTTATCTGCAGACAGAAGTTACTTTTTACAAAGACAACGCAGAACCACAGAAAGGCGTTAACACTTTGGCTCTAACACTGTGGTTTGTGAACACTGATGGCTTCTGAAGCCTCTCCTCTTTCCAGGGCAGGCACTCACAAATCTGCTGTAAAAAGAGATAAATACCAGACTTCAATCCTAGCCTGCTTCTACTCCTCATTCAGTAGCACTTGGCTTTACAGACATTTTATCCTGAGGCTTTTATCGCTGAAAGGAAGTGGGGACTTGATTTCCCTGTTCCCACTGCCAGCTCCGTCCCCGGCTGCACACAGATCGGCTGCTACAGTAGGCTGTAGTCATGTTTCAGCAGCAAACATGAAACAGGCCATAGCTACAGCAGAGAAATAGTAATAATAATAATGATAATGATAATGATAATAATAATAATAATAATAATAATAGTCACCACCTCATCTATTCTCAAGCTGACATTGTTCCATGAAGTATTGCCACTGGTATTTTGGTTGCAAGATGATGATACATGCACTTGTTAAAATGATACAAAGTAATCCCCCATAATTATACTGATTAAAATGGGAAGGATACAGACCATGCGCTCTTGCATCATAAATATTGTCTGTGAAGTTTTAAGGTTTGAAAATCACTTGTTCTATCTTAAAAAAAGTTTCTATCAGTGCAAAGTTTAGCAGTTTAATGATACCTTCATTCTATGCAACACATAGTCCTCTATTTAAACAAGTCAAGGGTCTGATCACATATTTACGACCAAGCTATAACTTTCAGAGATCAGAGTGCACAAGGAATTTATAATCACATTTTGGGAGACTCGGTTCTACAGCTCACAGCTGCCTTGAGTATCCCTTAACAACATATATTCCTAAGGCTTCCTCCCAGCTCAGATGGAGAGAAAAAGATATTAATTAAGGGTGCTATGCCAGTTCATACCAGACTGAGATCCAACCTAATAGTTATAGCCCACAATAGAAACAAGAGTCTTGATGGAGGTCTCTAAGATACAGATGCTAATTATCCTGAACATAATTACTGGGTGCAATGGTAGAAGATGATGAGTACTCTTTACTCACAGAAACCTGTGGGCCAAGTGTAAAATGGTGCTGGCTCCTACTGGCTGGTAAAGTAAGAGAATCACAGATACTCAGCAATGCTAGGGAAAAAGCCCCATATGAAAAATGCTTGGACATTAACCAGCAACTCTTTGGAGCACAGCAGGAATGTTCATATTTATATTGATAGTAAAAATGAGTGCAAGAAACTGGCTGTTGGATTTAAAGTACTGAGAACTTTATCCCTTTTTCCTGACATTTTAAAGTAATATAGTAGTTTTTCTGTGTTTATTCAGTCTATGTGTTCTATATTGAGCTCAGAAGGTTTTGTCTTGCAATCAGAGATGTTGATCTGCTGAGAAGATTCCTCTGGACCAGAAGATAGCTTGGCACTGGCCCATTATGGTCATCTTGACAATCATTTGCCTAAGTGTGACAGAAGCTTTCCTGAATGCCCTCAGTACATTTATAGCATTAGTGCCATGTGTTCATCCCTCACTTGTAGAAAAGTCATGCTCACTGTGAGATCAGGCTGTTGGGAGCCTTGCACCTGCTGTCCTGATAGAGATCAGAGCAGGAGCTCTCCAGGGAGGGTCAGGGAAATGTGTGAGGTGTGTGTCCAGAGGCATTGCTGTGCAGTCCATCTGGCTGCCTTGCTTCGTGCCCACGAAAATAAAAAGCACAGCAGATTTCCCAGGGTGGGACCCCAAAGCCAGGCACAAGGGTGTGAGCCAGCTCACCAGACTAGCTTGGGCAGATCAGATCTAACAGCTGCAGTGTCACTCCCTTCTGCCTCACCCTGTGGTTGTGCTGCTCTGCAGCTGGGGTAGAGTCAGTAGTGTAAAAACTGCTTTAAAGCTGGCTGTTAGTGATCAGCAGGAGGGGAGCCATGGACTTCAGTCTCTGTCAGGTTCGCCACTGACTAGAGTTTGGCCATATCTACAGGTTAACAGTCCTTCATAATGAATGTTCATGTAAATTGGAACCTTAATTTATTAACTGAGCTGCTGAAAACTTATCTCCTTCTCTACCATGCAGATTTAAAGGTTTCTGTCAAGAAATAAAAAATCCCATCTAAAATACTTTCTATTCCCCAGGGATCAGACAGCACCTCCAAAATCTGTTTTACTATCATTCTCCCAATCTGTTTTGCACTTCTGTTGAACGGAGCTCGTACCTCGGAGCAGTTCTTACACAATGCTACATGACACCCATAGGTTCTCCTGTTGTTTTGGTTGTCTTGAACTTAATGCTCCAAGGACATAAACAGATTTGGCGTTTAGAGTAAATGCAGTTGAAGGTGATATCAGTACAACTGCAGGAAAAATTAAAAATAAATCTGCATTGCAAGAGAAATTGTTAATTATTTAGAGAACCTGTTAATTATTTAGAATTCATCACCTGCGTGGGACAGTAGAGCTTTGTGATTTATTAAAAGGTTAATTTTACTTTGAATTTTGTTTCCAAGTTCAACAGTTATATCAACCACCCCCATAGGCCTTTCAGCCCCACACTCTGCATGCAGCTCTGCCCTGCAGGCACAGTTTCAGGGAAAGCCACAATCCTTTTATAAGCTGTATGTTGTTGAAAGATAAGCCTATACCTTGGGCAGTATTCTTCCTAGTTTTGCTGTGTGTGGGAAAATGTCAATGGTCTCAACTTTTTAGTATCTCCTCCACTNCACAATAGAAACAAGAGTCTTGATGGAGGTCTCTAAGATACAGATGCTAATTATCCTGAACATAATTACTGGGTGCAATGGTAGAAGATGATGAGTACTCTTTACTCACAGAAACCTGTGGGCCAAGTGTAAAATGGTGCTGGCTCCTACTGGCTGGTAAAGTAAGAGAATCACAGATACTCAGCAATGCTAGGGAAAAAGCCCCATATGAAAAATGCTTGGACATTAACCAGCAACTCTTTGGAGCACAGCAGGAATGTTCATATTTATATTGATAGTAAAAATGAGTGCAAGAAACTGGCTGTTGGATTTAAAGTACTGAGAACTTTATCCCTTTTTCCTGACATTTTAAAGTAATATAGTAGTTTTTCTGTGTTTATTCAGTCTATGTGTTCTATATTGAGCTCAGAAGGTTTTGTCTTGCAATCAGAGATGTTGATCTGCTGAGAAGATTCCTCTGGACCAGAAGATAGCTTGGCACTGGCCCATTATGGTCATCTTGACAATCATTTGCCTAAGTGTGACAGAAGCTTTCCTGAATGCCCTCAGTACATTTATAGCATTAGTGCCATGTGTTCATCCCTCACTTGTAGAAAAGTCATGCTCACTGTGAGATCAGGCTGTTGGGAGCCTTGCACCTGCTGTCCTGATAGAGATCAGAGCAGGAGCTCTCCAGGGAGGGTCAGGGANAACTTTATCCCTTTTTCCTGACATTTTAAAGTAATATAGTAGTTTTTCTGTGTTTATTCAGTCTATGTGTTCTATATTGAGCTCAGAAGGTTTTGTCTTGCAATCAGAGATGTTGATCTGCTGAGAAGATTCCTCTGGACCAGAAGATAGCTTGGCACTGGCCCATTATGGTCATCTTGACAATCATTTGCCTAAGTGTGACAGAAGCTTTCCTGAATGCCCTCAGTACATTTATAGCATTAGTGCCATGTGTTCATCCCTCACTTGTAGAAAAGTCATGCTCACTGTGAGATCAGGCTGTTGGGAGCCTTGCACCTGCTGTCCTGATAGAGATCAGAGCAGGAGCTCTCCAGGGAGGGTCAGGGAAATGTGTGAGGTGTGTGTCCAGAGGCATTGCTGTGCAGTCCATCTGGCTGCCTTGCTTCGTGCCCACGAAAATAAAAAGCACAGCAGATTTCCCAGGGTGGGACCCCAAAGCCAGGCACAAGGGTGTGAGCCAGCTCACCAGACTAGCTTGGGCAGATCAGATCTAACAGCTGCAGTGTCACTCCCTTCTGCCTCACCCTGTGGTTGTGCTGCTCTGCAGCTGGGGTAGAGTCAGTAGTGTAAAAACTGCTTTAAAGCTGGCTGTTAGTGATCAGCAGGAGGGGAGCCATGGACTTCAGTCTCTGTCAGGTTCGCCACTGACTAGAGTTTGGCCATATCTACAGGTTAACAGTCCTTCATAATGAATGTTCATGTAAATTGGAACCTTAATTTATTAACTGAGCTGCTGAAAACTTATCTCCTTCTCTACCATGCAGATTTAAAGGTTTCTGTCAAGAAATAAAAAATCCCATCTAAAATACTTTCTATTCCCCAGGGATCAGACAGCACCTCCAAAATCTGTTTTACTATCATTCTCCCAATCTGTTTTGCACTTCTGTTGAACGGAGCTCGTACCTCGGAGCAGTTCTTACACAATGCTACATGACACCCATAGGTTCTCCTGTTGTTTTGGTTGTCTTGAACTTAATGCTCCAAGGACATAAACAGATTTGGCGTTTAGAGTAAATGCAGTTGAAGGTGATATCAGTACAACTGCAGGAAAAATTAAAAATAAATCTGCATTGCAAGAGAAATTGTTAATTATTTAGAGAACCTGTTAATTATTTAGAATTCATCACCTGCGTGGGACAGTAGAGCTTTGTGATTTATTAAAAGGTTAATTTTACTTTGAATTTTGTTTCCAAGTTCAACAGTTATATCAACCACCCCCATAGGCCTTTCAGCCCCACACTCTGCATGCAGCTCTGCCCTGCAGGCACAGTTTCAGGGAAAGCCACAATCCTTTTATAAGCTGTATGTTGTTGAAAGATAAGCCTATACCTTGGGCAGTATTCTTCCTAGTTTTGCTGCGTGTGGGAAAATGTCAATGGTCTCAACTTTTTAGTATCTCCTCCACTGCAGGGGGAAGTTAGACCTGAGTCCTTGTTTCCTCCCCAGTGAGGGAGCATACCTGCTGCTTCACGCAATAAAAAGAAACACTCCCTGTGCAAGACCTTCCTTTAATTTTTTACTAGGGTATCACGGGAAGGTCAGATGAAATCTGGCCCTAGAGCATTTAATCTGACTCAATTTTTTGTACAGCTTCTTTCATGTAAACAGTGCAGTAGAACACTTAGCCAGAAAAAAGGAGTATTTGAGAGGCCTGCTAAAGATGTTGGGTTCATTAGATTCACATAAGGCCAAATTCTGTTCTTCAGGACACACCTTTAATTAGGAGTTAGATCATGCATCTGGGGAATGGAAATTATCTTTTAATGCAGTCGTATCAAAGAGATTCCATTTGACAGTTTTCTCATTTCTTTCCACAATTAGAAATGCTAGCAAAAGCCCTAGAACAACTTCATTTTTCCTTTGATTTATTCCATGTCTCAAGCTTGTTGCTTAATTTTTAAATAATTCTGTATGACCATAGGAGAGCCACGTTTCTGTTGGCAACTTGCAAATGGCTAATTTTCCTCTCCTGCCTTTACTCTTTCACAGAAACCAGTTCTTCAGTTTCAAACTATTTCTTGGAAGAAGAAATGTTGCAGAACAAGAAGGAAGACATTGTTCTGGGAAGGGACCCACATGCTGTCATTCATGGCCTAAGGTCAGTCTCTGAGTCAGCTGAGTCTTCCTTGCAAAGATGATGGAGAGTGGAATGGCTTTGTTGTGTTACACAAGGCATATGAGAGGTTGGGAAGGTGGAATATATCAGCAGGACAAAAAGAGATGAGGCAGATTTGCAGATAAAATGTCAGTAAACATGCTAACAGCACCAGGCAATGCACCATCAGACATGCTACAACAGTAATTCTCTTGCTGGGAGATGTAAAAGAATGGAATGCAGAAGGTGTCTAGACTCACATGCTCGCCATGAGCAACATCTTCCACTGAAGACATCTTCCACTGGAGACAAAATACTGAATAGGATGCATCATTAGTTTGACTTGGTGGGACATTTCTGGTGCTTTTAATTGGGACCAGATATTTAAAATAATTATTGTTTTTCAGTGAAAGTTTCATAGCACTTCGATTGTAATATCCATAAGGAATCTAATCAAATAACCAAAAGTCACATTTGTCCTAGTTTTTATTGCCACAGGACATGTTAGTGTCTTGTAGGTGTTTTTTATTCTTCATTTACAGCACATCATATAACAACTGTCTGTATTTCAGGGACAGGGGAGCAGTGCATCTAAATGCCATGGCTTGATGGAGAAGAAGGGAGAGTGAGAGAGCAGGAGGAAGATAATGTACCAGATGTGGACTCTTTCTTGTAAAATCCGAAATTTCTATTCCAATTTTTAAAAAAAGCCTATGTTTTATTCCAGGTGGAGGGTGATCTAGTCTGACACACTGAGTTTTTTCAGACTCATATTCTGTTATCAATTTGATTTACCTCACTTAATCCCTTTGGAAACTGTATCTGACCTAATTTTTTCTGCAGTGACTCTTACGGCAAGAACATATAATAAGGGTGACCCTGTGCGTTACTGCCATATCTCTTTTTCTGTAATGTGGATCACTCTGGTTTCAATTCACATTTTTCTATGAAGAGACAAAGTCAAAGATCAGTTCAAAGCAGCTGATATATTCTTGCAAATTCACATTTGGCAGCACTCTAAGTGGGTAAATATTGCCAACATGTATTGATAGCTTTTCCTGCCTCAGCCAACAGACCCGAAGTTATCTGCCAAATAGATATTTTTTTTTGTAAATGACACTTCATATTGCCTGATGTTGCATGAACTGTATCAATTTACTGTGTATCTCACCTGCTCTGAGAGGGTTGGCTCTGTAGGGGATTCTTCTTTCTTGACAACAGATTTTGTGATTTCCTCTTTAATACAAATTTAGCAGAGAAACAGTCTGCTAGTAGTGAGACTTCAAATTATGGCCATTTGCTACATTTTAGGAAGCTGTCTGTCCTTGAATTTGCTGTGACACTGCAAGGTGGAAGCATTATAAATTACTTTTATCTCTCTTGGGCCACTGTTCCTTTTCCTATGTGCGCGTGTGCAATTGTGTGTGAGTGTCAGTGTGTGCACTCGGGTGTGTGTGTAACTGATAGGGCACCTCAAAGTCTGTTCTGTTAATGGCCTTCTGTGTTGCTCCTGCTGCAGCCAGCAGCCAAGCTGCCCTCACTGCTGGTGGTGGGTGATGGAGAATGCTCAGAATGCAACAAGTGTCTGCTGGCTCAGCTGCCTTTTTATCCACGGCAAAAGCAGGCTGGCAGTGCGGAGGAAAGTGCGCTGAGCTCCAAGGAGCAATAGTCCAGGCTGCTGGTGGGGGTGAGGGAGAGGTTCTTTTGGATTCAAAGACAGATAAAAACCCCAAATATTCTCCAAAGAAGTTCCTTCTCTTTGCCAGAAACAGATCTATTTAATTAAAAAACTGGGGAGCTGGATACTGTTGCATCACCAGATATGGAAGCTGAGATAAGAAAATAATATTTATACAGTTGTATTGCACTTATGAGGATTATAAAATAATTATGCCTTCTACTATGATGAGGTCTAATAGGTCCTAGGCATTATGTCCTAGGCATTACAGAAACATGGCAGAGACATGCCCTATTTTAAGAAAGACACAGGCAGTTTCAAGAAGATGTGGAAATCCATTATTGCTGCTTTTGACACGACATTAGTGGTTATTGTGAAGACCTGTATGAATAAGCAGTCAATAATGCAATGTGAGTGCCTCCCTTTAAAAGCAACCTCTGCAATGAAGTTTATTTTAGAATTCTTTGCTGGACTGGAAGGTATACAGTGACTTTAAAATGCTTTCACTCCTGGTTCTTTTTCTGCCATGATCATTAATCAACTGAAAGTCTCATTTAGCTTACTGTTACGAGGAGAATTATGCCTCTTGTATTACAACAGCTGCAGCTTGATGGGGAACTTCAGGCGCTTCCTCCTCTCAGCAAACTCTTCCTCAGTACCTCTGTGCAGTGACTTAATAGCTCCTGGCCAAGAGAGTATTACCTCCTTTAGTTGGTGGTGCTGAGAATTGCCCATCTGGGAGATCAACTGGAAAAGGCTTGAACAACACCCCTTCACCTCAACGCACACTGTTTCTGTTCCCCATTCCTAAAATATGGGCCTGAACTAGGAGCAGTTTAATTCTATAATGAGATTCCTATTGATTGAATCAGTCTCTCAAATAGAAGAAATATCATCTTCAAATTTAAAATATTTGTGGCGCTAAATTCCTGGGTTTTATTTCTATTTTATTTTAATTTTTTTTCCCTAAATGAAGGGAAACTGAGGCAGAAAGGAACAGTAGCATGAGGGACAGAAGTTCAAGGCTTCAGTAGAGTGGTCTTCCCTGCATTTTTATGCAGTGGGATATGGAGGTCCTCATGTGAGGTCCTTGTGATAGGATGGATAGTGCAAGCTGCTGACAGACTGTTTTGAGCAGGCTTACATGCCTGCAGTTGGAGGGCTAATGGTTAGAAATTATTACCTGCTCTCGGATCTCAATTATGCAATCTTTTTCTCTGGTCTTCTGTGAAGCAAGGAAATTGAAAGAGAAATGAAATATATTAGCTGCTTTGTGAATGTGGTAAATGCTGATGTCTTATTGCAAATGAGGCATTTGCTAAATAGAAATGCTTTTAAAAGAGTATAATCCTTCACTGTCCCTCCAGGACAAACAACTGGAGAGCAGTGATTGCAGAAATCATTTAGGTCATGCAAATGATTTCTACAGCAGTGTTTCATGCAGTAAGAGGGGAAAGCTAGACCATCTTATTAAGAATGCTTGTAATGATAAACATTATTAAAATAACTTAGGAGAAATTACCAAGTGAGGGTCAAGAAGGGCTAAAAAGGGCAAGCTGATCGTGGCAATGTGCTTTTAAGTGGACTAATTCCAAAGAAGTATGTTTATCACAGTCACACATAAATGGCTGAACAATAATCACACCAAAAAGATGAGAAAATCATGGCCTGTACAAGGTCTGAGGGTAGTTTAGAAGCTTTTTATGGACAGAGCTGATTTACATCAAGTGACATAGAGGCCTAAAATTCTCACGTAATGTTTTCATAAAAGATGACAATCAAAGCTTTCTTCTGGGCTTAAATCTAAATGTCACTTGGAGGAATATTAAGTTACCCAATATTGTATGGTGTAAGCAGAATGTACTGAAAGGTACTGCAGATCATGCTGCTGTAGTAAGCTGCATTGTACAGGGTTCATCTCTGAAATTTAGACATCCTGGAGATGAATTTCCTTTACAGTGGTTCTGGCCTGCCAGTGCAGCTGAATGAAGACACTAATTGCTTTCTTTAATGGGGCTAAAGAATCTGGGATATTTTTTATGTGTGGTAGTACCTGGAGGAAACATATCAACCAAACACACTGTTTGGTTACAACAGGCTGTGCACAGACCCTTTGCAACTTGGAGAGCACTGAATCCTCAGTGCTGTGGCACAGCAGAGCTGGGAAGTACCTCTTTGTAGGCTAATGGGTACAAACCAGATTGAACAGCAAGCTGTCTCTTGGCAAACACTGAGAAGCATGTCTGTTTCTCCTCCTGCCTCCTGTCCAGCCCCCCCTTATTTCACTTCTCAGAATTACTTCTATTTCCATCTTCCAGAGGTTTTGGTCCTGTGGGCCCAAGGGTGGTTCTGGTGCGGGCAGCTCCCTGAAGCCAGCAGCACCAGCCTGAACTCACACGCACACACACACACACACACACACACACACACACACACACAACTGCTGAACCTCCCCTTCAGACCTGCCAGCTCCAAAATAGGTTTTGAGGAATGCAAATTTCTGACGAGTTACCAAAGCAGGAAGCTGGCTGGCTCTGAGGCTACATCAGTTGCTTTCCAGCCTTCCTCACTGGAGACATGTGGATGTAAGGGAGAAGAAAGATTTAGGAGGACAATGGTGGCTGCTAGCATGAAGGGGAAGGGACAGCCAAGGCGTTGTCTTTGGTCTGGCCATGGAGCAGTAGCAGGGAAATTGAGAGGCCAATTAGATCTCTACCCCACAGGAAGATGAGGACTACACCCGCTAATTACAAGGTGTTACTGTGACAACCCGCGAGGCCAGCAGCAGGCTGAAAACAAAGTACGGAAATGTAAAGCTGAAACCAGGGGAGGGGAAAAAAGAGAAGACAAGAAACATGAAAGAAAGGAGAAAACAAGTACAGTAGAAGCAAGAGCAAATTAAAAGGTCAAAATACATTTTGAAAGGATAAGAGGAAAAAAAGAGTAGGTAGTGAGGGGGCACCAAGAGAGATGCATGATCAGAAATGAAGCATCTGATAACCTGGTTAGCAAACGATGCCAGGATGTGGTATCTTCACAGCAAAGTCTCAGAGATGTTTTGGACTGGGTTTTTTAATCTGACTTTAACCATCTTAAAAGTTAGATGTTCAGCCTGAGGAGGTTTACTAGGCTCTGTCAAATAGTTTGCAGAGAGAAACAAGTACCAGGGGAGGTTCAGTTCTGCAGTCAGTGTGGATGTGGTGACTCCACAGATGTTTTCTTTGCTGTCAGCTATGGCTTTAATTAAATTGCAGCTCTTTTGTCTTCCTGCCTTTTCCCTCCTCTGCACTGCTGCATGACTGGTGCTGGTGAAGCTGTTGTTGAGGGACACAGTGAATTATGCTGGGAAATCAAGGGGAACTCCTATTGGTCCATGTTGTTGTTCAATCTGGTGGTCACAGAGCAGCCACATGGAGTTTCACTGAACATCTGGGAGAGTCTTGTGGAGCCACAAATGAGTGCCTAAAAGAAATGGTGAGACCTGGTTAAGGTGTCACTACCAGTGGAAAAGCTGGCTGCTTGCTGACAATGGTGACTTGTCCACTGGAAGCGTGTCAACAGGGAGAGAGCTCTACTGGCTAGTCTGACCTGGCAGCCTCACTTCTCTGTGGCCTTACTCTGCAACTGGCACTTTGGGTCAATTACTCATTGCAAAAATGGTGTATCTGGACTGCTGTGTGTATGGCAGCAAAGTATGCCTTGTGACAGAGGGGGCCAGGAGAGAGTGAGGGAGCTGCTCCTGAGGAGTGTTGGCTGCTTGTGGTGAACCACGGTGTAATTCACCTGGGCGGTGTTGCACACCATGTGATTGCTGTGTGGCTCTGATCAAAATCATCACAGGGCGTTTCACATTGCAGGGGTTCACTTCTGTGAGTCTTCCACATTCCTCCCTGCTCATTTTCCTACTGGGCAGGGAAATGAGCAGGGGGAATAGTGTACTAGCACTACATTTTGGTAGTCCTAGTACAAGACCACCCGTGTCAGCTACCTTTCATATTTAAACACTGCTCATATATACAAATTTGCAGTAACTAATTACAGAAAGGAAACTCTGATGCAGCAGCTGTCAGAGAGCAGTGAAAATTAATGGGAACTACTTCAGTAAAACAGCCTTCATTTGAAACAGCTAAAATGCCCAGTTGGTTTAAGTACCTGGCCATGCTGGAGTTAGTAATCTACGCTAGGCACAGACCTTCAGCAGTCACTGGACCGCTAATGAGAAAAAATTCTCTTATTATAAAATCATTATCAGTCAATAAAATGAGCTCAAACCACAAAATAGGAGCAAAGTTCAGGGATCTAAGAATTCATAGTTTAGCCCCATCAGTGAAAATGTCAGGAAATTAAAAGAAGCTGTATGTAAGTTGCCACACAGTGGAACCCAACACACAGAAACAATCCCTGAGTGCCATGGCAACTCTTATGGGCACTTCTGAAACAAATTGCAGTTTCCAAGGTGAAAGAATGAGGCCTTAATCTTTGCTCCCAGTTCTCCATGTCCACCTTCATCCCATCAGCCTGGTTCATGCACCTGCTAATTATCTAGCAAAATGCAGGCAGGGAAGACAGAGGTCAATGCTTGGTTTGAGGAAAAAAGAGAAGAGCCATATGGTATCTAAATTATGGTTTAAAGACACACAATAAGAGAAAACTGAGCTAGCATTATGCCTACAGGTGATCACAGTTCCCTCTGAAGGGCACACACTGCCTCTAGACCTGACCTGGGCTTGTGCAGAGCTGTCTCAGGAATTACTAAGAGCAGGATGAATAATGATAATTAGTGATGGCCAGCTGACATCTGACTCTTGCTGAAGTTTACAGTGAAAGTAACTGGTGATTTTTCTCAACAAAGGTTATGTTAGAGGAAGAGTTTATTACATTACACCTCTCATTTGGTTAGGATCTGCTCCTCAGGACTTGGTTTGGTTTATTCAGCACCTTCTTTCCCTTCAATTTTTGGAAGGAAAGAGATGACATTTAGGCAGCTTCAACAGCTGCATGCTGGGACTGGTCTGGTCCCAGCTTCCCAGATGGGCCTTGGTCTGCCTGGCTCTGCCTCCTGCCCTTGTGGCTTTCTGGCCAGATCAGGTACAATCAGGGAGGCCTTTGTGCTCGACACAGACTATTTGCAGCCACAGAAGGCAGCACTGCACCAACTGATTATGCTGTCAGCTTCAAGGTTACCTTTGTGACCTTCAGGAGAGGAGCAGGTATCAGGGCAATTCAGACTCTAAACCAGAGTCCCAAAAAGGGAATCCTTGCAAATTCGGGAGCATGTCAGCAGAAAATACTGAAAAGGTTTTTAAAAAGTACAAACCCATATAAAATAGCAGTAAAAAGAGAGGAAATCTATGAATCATATATAGATAGATAGATAGATAGATAGATAGATAGATAGATAGATAGATAAATTTGAGATACAGCAATTGAGTTACTTAGCATAATAGTACTTAACTCTGCTGTGCAGCTCTTTTATTTGTAGATTTTAAAATTCTTTATAGAAATGAGGGAAATGTACTTTTGTTTTGCATATTGAGGGGATTGAATCACAAAGAAGCTTAATGACTAACTCATGGAGAAACACTGGGTCTTTGTCTGTCTGGGCCTAGACTGGACCTTTTTGTATGCCAAAAATTATCTTAATCTGTAGGGGTTTTTGGCACCTGATGCATATCAGAGACTACTGTGAGAAACTTTTGGGTCTCTGGTTTGTTGCAAAAGCTATAGTTTCAGATGTAACATATTTAGGATGCCTCACAAATGGGCAAACCTTGTAATAGATACTTACAAACTCTGTAACTAGGCAACTAAAAAAGAAAAAACCCTCTCAGGTGGTTATCAAATTTGTCTTAGGAAACCCTTGTCCTGCTGTGCAACTTAAACCAAGTGAGGGTCTTGCAATGTAATTACATTTTATCTTAAATTAAATTGTCTCATAATTTATGCAGCTGTATTATCCGAGTTTTACTCAGAACCATCAATCTGTATCAGAAAGGCAAAATGCTAATTTTAATAGGATTTTACCTCTTTTTATTAAATAACTCTGTTATCTAAATAGTAAAGCAATCTGGTCTAAGTACACACATTTTATTTCATTGCGTCTGACTTCTCTATTGTTAATGAATGAAAACTAAGGGAGGAAGCATAGCTCTGGGCTTTTTCTGTTCCTCTTTATATATTCCAGTTTGTAGGTCCCAAGAGTAATTTGGATTTACTGTTTTGAATATCCATGGTAATACACAGATCACATGCAGTGACTGCAGTCCTTGTCAGGAACGTCCTGCAGAGGAACACACTCACTTCCACTGGCCAAGCTAACCCCCAGTTACTCCTTGCTATGCTGAGTCCTGGTGACCTTCAAGAAGTTTACATGAAGCAGATGTTGTGATGCAATGCACTGCATTAGCTCTCACAGAAAACTCAAGAAATGCAAAGCCAGATTTCATACAGATCTTTATAAACAAGCTACAGCAAGACACATGAAGTCGAAAGGTGTCCTAATTAAACCTATATATCCCAATATTAAGAAATAATAACTATTTGGCTGTTGTAATGATGACTTTGGGGGTTGTACAGAAAAGTCATATTCAACATATAATTAAATGCTCTGAACTGAACTGAGGGCGATAAAGGCCATAAATAACATAATTATCTGACCTAGTAGATTATCAATTTTGATGATACCTATATAGGTTTAAAAAGGAAAAAGATCACAATGTAGTGTAAGAAACCCCTTCAAGAATATTGTAAAGAAATGCAGCAGTGTTTAGATAGACTCATCTGTTTCTGCAGAGGGTTGAAATACCTCCTCAGGGAACAGCAATTCCCAAGCAGAAGTGCCAGTGTGAAATGCTCAGAGCGACTGGAGCCATGATGAAAAATCAGGCCTTTCTTTCTGGATATATCTGAAGTAATCTGTGAACAGTTCAGGAATCTGTATGTCTTTCCAGAAAGAGATTAATGATTGCCTGTTTTCCAATAATTTGTTTGTAAAGCCAGGCTGTGTGGAACAACTGTTATGTGTTACATCCTGAAAAGTTTGCTATTTGCAAAACATTTTACCATTTTCCACTTCAGAAGCGTCTAAATTTAGTAATGGTGCATAGCTCTGTGTCCCCAGGGGCCTGCAGTTCAAAAGTCCATCTCTGTTTTGAATGTAAGTTCAGAGCAAACAGCACAGCATGATGTAGTGGCTGAAGAACAACCTGTGTCTGTTCCTCAGTGCAAAATCTTTAACCACTCAACCCGAGGGTGCAGAGCCCATGTGGGATACTTGGGGGTGCAACAACTGAAGGCATTTTCTCTTCTTCACAGACACATGGGATGTTCTGGTTCTCTCTGGACAGCTGTGGCCCTGTGCCTGCTTGCAGCTCCCACCTCTCTTGCCGAGAAGCAGTCAGCCATGGGAACAACAGCCCTATGGTCTCGTCACCCACTCTTCCCCTGTGAAATCCTGCTTGCTGGGCTGGCAATGTATGGAGCCATTCTGTCCCCTGTCCTGCTTGTACCCGTGCTGTTCACCATCCCACTGCTGCCCAAGCCTTCGTGTCCTTGGAAAGAAAGAGAAAGCAGATGTTGCTCTCCTTGAACTGCAAAAGCGGAATCTATTAACCACTGCAGCAAACAGCAATACACTGGGGAGGTGGACTTTTGTAAAGAGGGAGATACTTGGATGTACTGGTGCAAAGTCGAAAGTATGAGTCTTTGACCCTTTCATTTATTATTATATTTCTTTACCCAGATATTCAGAGAAACCATTTTGGAATTTGTAAAGGATTTTGGATTGCTTCCAGCCGCTTTCTGTTCCTAGTTAGTCCCATGCAGGGTCATATCATATTGAATGTCTGCCATCTTACTAATTTCTGTTTCTGCATCCTTCCTTCTCCTTTTCCCCTTCCAGGTTACTGTAAAGAGTCCATGGTAAAATTCTCCCTGGTCTCCCCTTCTTCCTGTCTACCGTTGACCCAACATAATCCCATCTACCTACACAAAATCAGGTGACAACCCTGTGGGCATCTTGGACTCCCATCTCTTTGCCAGAGCTTTCTGTCCAAATCTCAGCACCTCATTCTGCAGCAATTCCCAGATGATGTCAGGTAAAACTGAGTGTGCCAGCAGAGTGGAGTGGCTATTGCCAGCTAGGCTGTGCAAAGCCAGCTCAGTGCTTTAGTGGTTGCCCTGGTTCAGTCTGTAATAATAGAAATACAGAATCCTGAATGCTTTAGAAAACTTTTTTTTCCTTTTGGTCTTCTCAGCAGCATTAATAACACCAATAGAACAATTTCCCTAGGAAAAATTTTAAAGTTGTGAACTCTGGATTTAAACAAGGAGCGTTTATATTAAGTAGGAAAGAGAAGGCCTTTGTTTCAACACAACAATCAGGCCCAAAGAAAATTCAGAAGTATGCTTGGCCAAAATTTTCAGCTTCATTTTCTGTCAGTAAGCTAGTTGTAAAAGAATTTTTCTTGCTGAGCTTAAAGCTTGTGCTGTATTATTTTAGATATGCTCCATTACCTAATGGCACAATGATTTGTTCTTCTCAGTATAGAATAGAATTCATGCTTCTGTTGCAAATTCCTTTGAACATTATGAGGAATGGCACAGGGAATTGTGTCCTTTGGAAAGAAGGAATGGTGGAAAACAGGAAATGCTGATTATGAAAATCCATGGGAGTCTGTCTAGCCATACTGCAGTATAAATTCAGTTCAATACTTATCAAAAAGCAATATATCTGCACAGTCCTGCTATGCAGCCAAGTTTAGATTACTTCTTGATAACTTTCCTAATGGATTCAACTGTGCATGACAAAAACCTTGCACCTGAAACCAGATTCAAATACTTTCACTGTAAAAAACTTGCTACTGTTGGGTTTAGTTATGGTCGTTTTATTTTGTTTCTGTAAAGGCAGAGGTACATTTGTCTGATCTTCTGAAGGAGAATCATATCTGTCTCCACCTCAAGGTAAAAGATTTATTTGTCAATTCTTGAAATATTTCCTGAAATATCTTCTTCATATATTAAAGCCAAGAACCTTAAGTAAAAACATGGAGGAGAGAATGTTGATGTGACCCCCCTCACCACAAAATGCTATAGATGAGTAAAATTAGTGTGGGTTCCAGAGTGACTAAACAACTTAATGAAAGGTGAATCCATTGGTGGTTGTTACATGCAAAATTACCATATCTGGTTCAGGAGTCCTCTGAACCACAAATTGCTGTGTACTTGGTAGATATTCTGAGAACAACATGATGCACTTGCTCCATTCCTAATCCTTTTCTAGGCATTTACTGCTGCTCACTGCTAGAGCCTGGGCTGTGCTGATGTTGCTTGAATTGGTGTCCCTGCTTCTATGTTTTGAAATATTTCTGTGGATTATTTCACATTTCTTCACAGGAAAGGTGGGAAGAAGAGAGGAATCAAATGATAACTCAGAAAGGAAGGTGAATAGAGGTCACAAAACTTTAAGAGAAGAAAGTTGTAAATATTGTCATACTTTTCCACTCTCCTTCTATAATATAGTTATGATGTGGGGAGAGGCTATAAGCCACTTTTGGATACACTGTGTGTAACCTGATGAATCTTAAAAAAGTGAAGAGCTTGTTGCAAGTTCTGATCCTCTTTCAGTCCAAACCGTCCGCCTTAGAGTCAAAAGAAAACAATGTGGTCAGTCTCACTTGCTCTCTTCACATTCCCTAGTGCCGCTAAATGGGTTATTTAAAAAGGCACATGTTATTCCAGGTAGTCATGCTTTAGTTAATTCATTTAGGAATAGAGTACCTGTCCCCTGCCTTCCAACTTTCAAATAACTCTCTTTTCTCGATCATTTTTGTGGTATCCCTGTGTGGTCATGAAAGCTCAGTCCTTGTAAACTCAGGCCTGTTGTTTCCACTCTTTGTCTGCTAAACCATCATTTTCTCGGTTCTCTTTCATGAGTTATGAGTTCCTCACCCTGTTGTTCCCTCAACTGGTGAAAGCAAGGACAAAAACTCTAGCCTTGTTTTCACAGAGTAGTCTGGACTAAGACCTAAAGTTTGGGAAAAAGTTGAGTTAGTTGGCAGCCATTGACTGCTTACTGACATGCAGGATAAATCATATTCTGATTACAGAGGCAGTTCGGATCTGACCAGGCTCAGTAGTTTGGTTAGTGTTAGTAGTAGTTTGGTCAGTTAGATAGCTATACTATACCTAAAGTAAGTTTGCCACTGAAGAAGCTCAGCCAATTTTGTACATTCTGCACACTGAACTACTTAATCCCATCAGAATGAAGTTTGCTCTGAACAGAGGCAACTTGGGTGTCCAAGCACCCCATGGCCCAGTGTGGCTTTGCACAAAGCCAGCTTCACTTTAGCAAGTCTGGCACTAAGTTTGAGGTACTAAGTCCAGCTGGAGCTGAGCTAACTCCTGCAGAGCCCTGCCTACAACTGCGCTGTGCTTCTCAGCCAGCTCTGAGCATCCCTGCAATGTGGAACATGGACAAAAGGCCCCAACTGTGTGGTCCTGAAGGAATCAACATGCTCCAGAAGGGCATATTAGTACTAATGTGGCACCAGCCATCCTGGCTGACTTCACAGCAAACCATTCAAATGCCTGGCACCAAGTTGCTCTGTACCATATTGCCTGCAATTTTCATTAGCTAGGCTATTTCAGGCCTTTGTTCCTGTTCTTCTCTCCCGCAGCTCTGGATGCTGGCTAGTTGGCCACAGCATGAAAGCAATGATTTTGCCATAACTGTATGGATTATCAGACCCTGTAACTTTTATGTCCATTTAATGCACTCTTTCAACCTTTGTCCACCCTTTTTGGCTAGGCAGACTGCATTTTGGGATCCTAGCCATGGAGCACAATGAAATTACTGGTTAACTCATCCCTGTAATAAGCTGTACTTACAAGTCCTGTCTGTGGAATATGCGGAAGGGATGGGCTGGAGAGCTGGAAATAGGACTTCACTGCATACAGAGAGCCACAACAACGAGCACAATGTTGCTGCTTAGGCATTTAAGCTCTGTAGCATGCACACAAAATGAAAAACAGAAGTCACCAGTTTTGATAAAGATGGTTCCCACCAAAACATGCAGTGAATTATCTGTGGGGATTTTTTCCAAAAAGGAATATCGAGGTGTTTTCAGACGAAAGATGTAATTGTAAAGCATTACATCAAAAATAAAATCAGTGAAATTAGTAAAGAGGACTTTAAAAATTTGTCTTCATTTATCTATCCTCAATCAGATTTGAAAAGTTTCCAGCACTGTGTTCTTCCTTTTAGATGGTACAGTACCTTGGCAGCATTTCCTGAAGGCTTTTCATGACCTCCTACCATAATTGCTTTGAAACCTACAGCAATCTCTGTAGAGTCTTCTTAAAAGAATATTACAAAAGTTGTAATGCAACTATTTTTTCATAGATTTAAAGATGGAACGATCACATTTTCTGATGTTTATGAGAGTCAAGTCTCTGCTTTTTAGATCTATCATAATTTTCTTCTTTTGTCTTTTTTTTTTTTTAATTCTTTCCTAAAAACATAATAGGTACACCAAATTGCACAAATATATCAATATTTCAAAAGCTACCAAATCTTGCACATGCAAAAAAGGAAGCTTAACAATCTTTGCTAATCTCTAATGCAAGATGCATCCATTATTTATGAAGGCAGCAGACAAAGGGGAACTGCTCTTGAATGGAATCCTAAATGCTAGACAAGAGAAGCCCACAGCACAAGATCCCTGTTATAAAGCTACTGACCAGTCTCTCTGGAGGTTAAATCTGAAAGTTAGTCTCCAGAAAATTGTCTGTGATCTGAACTGGTATTTGTTCAGATGGAAAGAATGNGGTTAGAAATGAATACACCCTGGAAAGTAGTTTGTACAGTCTTTGCCAACAAAACTCATAGCACTAAAGCAATTATAAATGTTCAGGAATTGTCTGAAAATGAGATGATTTGCTATTCAATATTGTTATAGTGTTGCTTACATGTCAGGGAACAACTGGCCTTTTAAGCCAGTCAGATTACGAGATTCATGAACCAGCTTCAGAGAGAAATCACAAGGAATCCCCCAGTATTTTTAAATAGTTGTATGGCAGCCTAGAGGGTCAGAATAAAAAAAAAGTAAGGCATTGGTAAACTATTTCAGGGATTATCTTGTAACCCTTTCTTGAGCTTTTAGTCTCATTGTCATTATGGGTTGCACATATCAATTGTGTGTTTGAGAGACTCTCATACATCCTATATTAAAGCAAAACCAGTTTCCCAGGCCGNAGGACCTCCCAAGCTCCCTTCCTGCCTGCTGTTTGTGAGTCTATTCCCATATATAAACATTTCCAGGATATTTCAGATGGAAACATATTTAAAAAAAATCTGGCACATAACTGAAACTACTTTTCTTATCTCTTTTTTGTGTTGAATTTTCTTACATAATCCACAGAACAGGTGCAAAACACCTACAAAGCCCTGAAACACCTGAATGGGGGCCCAGTGTGAGGACAGCAAGAAGTATGATGCCACACCACTGAAAATGGTGGGTAACCTTTCAAAACATTTTGAGAGGAGACTGGTGTCAGCCAACTCAGGAGCTCAGTTATGGATCTGAATTAGCTCTTAGTTTCCTTATTGCTGTATTACATTCAGTAAAAATAATAAAAAATAAAAAATACCAGGAGGAAAAGCACAAATGTAATAGAAAATGCTTTCATCTCCCTAAGGTTTCGAAATGTTCAAACTTTTTAAGAACTGGGGAATAGTTCTCCTCAGGGAAACTGTTTTCACCATTTCCCCCTTGTCTCATTTACTAAAAAAACTCAGTGCTTTGAACTTAAAAGGAATCACATAGAAATGAAGGGTTTATGAACATGACAAGGAGAACAGTGTCCGACATGTTTTTCCCCTTAGAAGTATGTTCCCGTTTTCTCTTTGTGAATTTAGGCATGCTAAACTCTCCATTCTTTGTTTTAACCACATACTAAAAACACAGCCTTTATAGTTTACATCAACATTAAGTATAAGCCTGATCCTTGTGCTCTGAGCAGAACAATTCTGTATGTCAGAGCCTTACAAGGAGTTTAACGTTAGGGGAACAAGCTCTTAAAGGAAAAGTACAAAGCACAGACTGCTTTTGTGAAATGTAGTGAGCTAAAGGGGAAAGGTGGAATGTGCACGATATTCTTGGGGCACTTAGGAAGCCATGGGATAATTCTGTAAGTCATCTTTCCTCCCTTCCTCACATTCTACTCATTTCTCCTCCCTCCCTGCTATGCTTTCTCCCCATTTTGTGATCTCCCACAACTGTGCAAATGCGGTATTGTTGGACTGGGGTTCACCTTCAAACAATTCTTGAAAGTGAGTTTCAAATGGCCTTCAGCATTTTCGCTTGAAATTTAAAATCTATTTTGAAAAAAATGAGTATATTAGCTTTACTGCTAAACCAACCAATGTTTTCAAACACACTGGACTTTCCTTCAGTGTTATTGTTGTTGCTGTTTCTAATTTGCATATCTTTGTCCTTACCTTTAGATTAGAAGACCAAAAATGGCACAAAGACTTACAATTATAAAACAACTGAAGATGTTGGTTTGCATCCTCCCTTTTCCCCCCCTTTTTTTTTTCACCTTAGGTTGATAGCACTACATCGACTCAGTGTCTTACTTATTATTGCGTGAAAAATTCAAATTAAGTAAATCAGACAGTTGTAAATTGCTGGCATATGTAGTAGTAAATTAAAGAGCAGTCATCAACAGAAATAAAAGCCTGAAATGAATTGGAGTTCTGAGGATGCACTGAAAAACTGAAGAAAGACATCAAAGCCATCAGGAAAAAAAAAATTAACAACTTAGCAAGGAAAACTGGCTTTTAAGAAAAGACATTGGATTCAGCAAAGTGGTGTATGGCCCAGAGAGGATAAAAATAATGAAGAAGAACAGCAGGGACTGCAATAAAAACGGTTAGAAATGAATACACCCTGGAAAGTAGTTTGTACAGTCTTTGCCAACAAAACTCATAGCACTAAAGCAATTATAAATGTTCAGGAATTGTCTGAAAATGAGATGATTTGCTATTCAATATTGTTATAGTGTTGCTTACATGTCAGGGAACAACTGGCCTTTTAAGCCAGTCAGATTACGAGATTCATGAACCAGCTTCAGAGAGAAATCACAAGGAATCCCCCAGTATTTTTAAATAGTTGTATGGCAGCCTAGAGGGTCAGAATAAAAAAAAAGTAAGGCATTGGTAAACTATTTCAGGGATTATCTTGTAACCCTTTCTTGAGCTTTTAGTCTCATTGTCATTATGGGTTGCACATATCAATTGTGTGTTTGAGAGACTCTCATACATCCTATATTAAAGCAAAACCAGTTTCCCAGGCCGTAGATAACTTTGTTGTATATTCTTCCAGATGGATTTGGGCTCCTCTTCAATTCTGAGAACTATTATTGCCACCCTGATTGAGAAGAAGTAGATGGGGATTAACTCCAAAATACATGGATCACCAGCAGCACCTGTAACACCCTTGCACAAGTTTGTGAGCCTAATTCTGATCCCACTTAGCCTAGTTTTATGCCAGGGAACTTCAACAGAGTGATTCCTATTTTGCTACCATATAAGGGAGATCGGACCCAATATGACTCAGCCCATCACTTGCCAGTCTATTCTAAGCAAGACTATACTAAGAATTTCCACAAAGGAAGCTTAGTTTGCTAATATGTAAAAGAGAAAAAAGAGTAGCAAAAGAGTGCCTTTATAGACATTTGTTCCACTTTTTTTTTGGCTTTTGAACTGGATATGTCTACACAGACTATAAATATTTGCTCAAGGCAGATATGACATATTTATGAGCTACCTGTATTAATTTTAATATGCTTCATGCAGTGGTAAAGATATGACAGCACAGGCTGGCACCTGGAGTACAAGTATCCTGGGCAAACATAGTAGTCTTTTGTCCACGCCACCACTTTTTGCTTCACATGCTAACTATGTTAACACTAGTCTGGATGCTGTAAAATCACTTTGCCTGAAAAGGAAAGGGGCACATAGAAACCCTCCTGAAGATAATGTTTAGGTAGGATGGGTGCAATTGCCACCTTCTCGGAGTCACTGAAATCCAATTGTTTCCTAATGGATCCCTAATCAGGACAAAGAATGAGTTTGTGCTTGAGGAAAGCACTCCCAGTGCACGGCTAACATCACATTGTGCCTCTGAGAAACATTATTTTCTTAGCTCACATTTTATAGCAAAGGCAAAAGTGTTCATACTATCTTATTAATGGAAAAGCTTATTAACTCAGTTGGAAAGACAGGTTATAAACCAACTTCCATGCTGGCTGCAGCTACGGGGCTCTGCCCAGCAAATGCCTTAGGCATGCAGCCTTACCCACATGGGGCTGGTTGGCTCAGGTAACTGTTGGTATTGCCTGCGTTCCACAGCAGTAGCCCTGTCACCTCTGCAAGGTCATGCTATATTTGCCTTGAATGCTGCTTTTAACACAAAACCACTTTGAATGTTAGAGGATGCTCAGCTGCTATGTAAGAGGTCATTCTTAAAGCAGTGTGTTATCCTGTAGAATATAAATCAAGTTATATGCAGGTATATTTTGCTCATCTGAGAAGATTATTGCAGCTATTGCCTTAAGGTGTCACTAAGGTCACTGTTCCCTTTGCTCAAATTCCTTGATGAAATGTACATCTTTTAGAAGGCCAGTAAGAAGCCAGACTATGCATAATAGGCAAGTAAAAGAGATTTGGAGAATGTGTGGAAGACCAGCAATCTACATAAATCATAAGTTTATACTTCTCCCTCTATTGCTTCCCTTTCCTGAGCTGCTGGACCACGAGTCAATGCTGGCTTCAGTGGATAACTAATTAAAAAAAATTAAAATATATGGGCAGTTTTTACTGGATCTTTTTGAGCAGCCATAGAAAAATGGCAAATACACCATGATGATTTGTTAAAACTTAGAGAAGAACAGAATGCACTTTTAGCCTCAGGCTTCCTATCTGAGCCATGGGTCAGAAAAAGGGTAGTTTTCTAGTATTGCCTTTAGAGGCCTTATTTTGTCTATGCTTCTGGCTTTTTAATATGATTTGTGGACAAGCAAAAGATTTCAGAATTATTTTCATCTCATTCAGCATTTGCAGTCTCTGCTCTTTATGTTGGTTAAGTTCTTCTTTTGGGCCTCTTACCATAGCATCCCAGAGTCAGATTCCTGGGATGAAGGTGTAAAAGTTTGTAATTTCTCCTCCAGCTGTAATTTCTCCTCCAGGACTTCCAGATTTGTTCCTAGAAAAAAATGTAGGAGTGAGAGTTTTCCCCATCTCCCTACACCCAGTGCTGTAGGATCCTCTGTGTTTGCTGGTAGGTGCTCCTCAGAGCAGCACTGGCAATAACTGTCCTCCTGTTGTTGTGATGCCTCCAAGAGGGATGTGATGGATGGGAGGATGTGTAGAAAGTGTGAGGCTTTTGTGAAGAAGCAGTGACTCTGGAGGCTGCCAGTGAGTCTTTACTTGAAGTCACCTCCCCAGGGTGATGGTGAAGCTCTTGGTGACCTTGAATGTGATATATGGCATGATTAGCCAAGTTCATTGTTTACCATGTGCAGAAAGGGCTAATTGATAGTTCACCAACAGACTGCCCTGGCTCCTGGCAGACCTTAGGGGGAAAGGCATTGCATTTATTTCAGGCAATTTCTGAGCTAAATAAAAATAGATTTGTGTCATATAACATCCTGGTATTTATATTTCAGGAGGCAGAACTTAATTTCTTAATTAACCTGAGTAAATAATTAAAATTGTCCCAAACACTTCAAGAGAAAAAGCATTAAAAAAATATTTTAATGTATGGGAATAAGATTACATAAAAAAAAAAGCAGCTACTTATGCATTGCCATTTTTTGCTGTTGCTGCCTTGTCTCCCTTGTTAAGTGAAAGGAAAATTTTCCCTTCTTCTAAGTCTGTCTTGTTTTATGTTTATTACATCTGTCACCTTGTGGCACATCCAGCTAGACTTGCTAGAATTGGATGTTGATATTAATAATTACTTGTCTGAACTAAATGAAAGCGCTAATGAAGTCAAGGCCCCTCTGGGGGTAAGGTCTGGGCTTAAGGAAGGTGTAGCTGGATTTTTATGAAGAAAGCTTACATTATCTCCCCCAAAACACTCCTCTCAAGTGATAATACACCATATAATCTCCCTTAGCAAATAGTAACAAGTGCTGCAGAGCGGCAAGAGATTTGTGAACATCGAGGAGGAAAAATCAAATTGCCGCAAACTACCCAAAGGCTATGGAGCTTAACTCAGCATGTGGCTGAACTGAAGGCAGCGCTGTTTTAAATAATTGATAGTGTTGTAAATGTACATGATGTGGTACAGGGAGAGGTCACTGCCTAACACGTAGTAAGCCCTTGCCCTAAAGGGTTTGTAGGCTGATAGTGCAAGAGCAGGAGAGCCCTGGTACCTCACCGGAGGAAGGGGCACAGCCTCTGGAACCCCAGTGTCTGAAGGGGTGTGGGGGTGCCCATTCACAGATGAGGCCAGCAGCTAGAAACGAGCAAAGAGGACCAGCCAGTAGCTAGAAACAAGTGAGGGGTGCCAGCACCAAGTCAGATGCAGCTTGGAGGAGGCAGTCAGACAATTCAGAGCTGTGCCATTTTAAGCAGGCTGACTAAGACACATTGGTGATTCAGCAGCGATGCTGGCATGCCAGCAGGGCTCCAGGAGCTTGTGTGAAACGAGATCGGATACTCTGAACCCAAGGTCTGGTGTGATCCGTGCAGATGGAGAATCCTGCAGCTGAGACCTCCTCAGCCCAGACACAGGCAGTGGGTGGAGGGCTCTGAAGATGACACTAATTATCTGAAGTATTAGGATGTAGGGAGCATTATGCCAGAGGATGGAGAAAATGTGTTGATATTTCTCACCACAATGCTCCTGGACGTGGTATGGTTTGACCTGTGTTACTTAGTCCAGGGAGAAACAGTGACACCCAGAAAGCTTTTATAAGATAATCTCAACCTTTTGGAGCTGTGCAAATTTGCCCTCCCCAGCTCTCTTCTGCTGGCTCTCACAGTGTGGGACACCTACTGACTGTATGGAAGCCTCAGGGGGCAGGGAGAGCACTGCCAGTGAGACAGCTGGTTGCCATTACATTATTTACTCCTTACCCTGGAACATAAAAATAATAATGAAATGAATGTTACTTGAAAGGGGGAGAAAACAGCAAGCAAACAAGTTTTTTTTTTTTTTAGATCTGACAGGTTCAGCTCTAACACATTTGCATCTTAAACATCTGTCTATGTGTAAAGAATTTTCAAGCATTTGGATGCACAGAATCAAATCCACTTCAGTGCCATACTCAACAGCTGCTATAAGCATTTTCTGATACAAATAACTCATAGTAGTTAAGTCATTTGCCAATATTTTAAGAGAGGTGCTTTTGATAAAAAACCCTTCTTCTTTTCCCCGTTTAGCAGAGATTTTTTGAGGACAGCTTTTAAAACCAGCTTTTAAACAGAATTCCCCATTGCTCTCCATAGAATCCCAGTTCTGAAGAGTGGTGTGGTACTACCATATGTCAGTTTCTCAAAAATGTTGTATTTAACCAAGCAACAAGAAGTCAATTTTGTGATACAGAACAAATGTAAAGACATATGGTGAGTAGACCTGCTGGGGGAATACCAAACTTTCTGCTTTACGGAACAAAAATGTCTCAGTATTTTTACTGTCTACTGCCTAGTCTGCTTCCAAGAGAGCCTGTAGAATCAAAAAGACATATGGGGCAGAATATATCTCACTCAGCTTCAGTCATCTACAATACAAAGATCTATGACTGCACTATGGACCTTGGGCTATCTGTAATATCAACAGACAGACAGGTTCTTTAAAAGGGCTTGATGTATGACTCTTTTAAATGTCTGGGTAGGGGTAAAATTACAATTTTTTTTTGAAGAAAAATTTTTTAGAATTATTTTTTTCTTCTTCCATTGGGATTGGCTATGCAGAAATCTTAGGACACTAATTCAGATGAAAACATCCCCAAAGTTGATGTTTTTCTTGTGATGTGATTCTTCTGAACAAGTGTTCAGAAGAATCCCACCTATGCATGAGATTGTTGGATTAGAGGATGCTGAAAATGTCCAGAAGTCCAGATGCATGCTATGATTTACACAGAATTTGGAAGATTCATTCTTGTGGGAAAAAACATGCCCTGCTAATTGAAAATATTTCCTGAAAATTCTGATTGCAATATTTTATTAAATTTTTGTTTTATCATAATTCTTTCTCTTTTAAAAAAACCCCAAGAACCAAGAAATAGGTGAAGTCTATGCAGCTTTAGTGTTTGGTAGAATTTGTTGCTCTGAGGGAATATGGGCCCCTAAGTGCTTCTCTAACACCGTGCTTTGCAATGTGAGGCCTCACTGTTTCAGAAACATTCATATTACTTCTTGAACTTTGCAAGATATCCTAATGACAAGATGAAATATACATAGCATGAGCTGACTTTGGGAAAGCTTGGGAAATGTATTTGCAAAGAATGTTTTTGCCAGTATAACATTTTATGACACAAACTCAGTTGCTCAATTGGAAACTTTTGAATTCTGTTAAAACAGTGTAACAATTTCTATCTTTGAGGTTCATTCTTCAGAGCACTCCCAGACGTGCACATTGCTTTGCTGCCATTGTTCTTCTTGTGATGGTGATGGCAATCTAGCATTCTGGGTAAAGAGGAATGAAGAACTTGTTTGGAGCCAAAAATAACTAATGAGGAAGCAAGGAGGAGGTTGATAATAAACCTTCCCCCAGCACAGAGGTAGTACAGGCACTACTGTGGCTTAAGCTGATAGATATCCTTTGCTTTATAAAACTGCTTAACTCTACCAGCAACCCTCAGCCTCCCTTTTAANAGGATGTAGGGAGCATTATGCCAGAGGATGGAGAAAATGTGTTGATATTTCTCACCACAATGCCCCTGGACGTGGTATGGTTTGACCTGTGTTACTTAGTCCAGGGAGAAACAGTGACACCCAGAAAGCTTTTATAAGATAATCTCAACCTTTTGGAGCTGTGCAAATTTGCCCTCCCCAGCTCTCTTCTGCTGGCTCTCACAGTGTGGGACACCTACTGACTGTATGGAAGCCTCAGGGGGCAGGGAGAGCACTGCCAGTGAGACAGCTGGTTGCCATTACATTATTTACTCCTTACCCTGGAACATAAAAATAATAATGAAATGAATGTTACTTGAAAGGGGGAGAAAACAGCAAGCAAACAAGTTTTTTTTTTTTTTAGATCTGACAGGTTCAGCTCTAACACATTTGCATCTTAAACATCTGTCTATGTGTAAAGAATTTTCAAGCATTTGGATGCACAGAATCAAATCCACTTCAGTGCCATACTCAACAGCTGCTATAAGCATTTTCTGATACAAATAACTCATAGTAGTTAAGTCATTTGCCAATATTTTAAGAGAGGTGCTTTTGATAAAAAACCCTTCTTCTTTTCCCCGTTTAGCAGAGATTTTTTGAGGACAGCTTTTAAAACCAGCTTTTAAACAGAATTCCCCATTGCTCTCCATAGAATCCCAGTTCTGAAGAGTGGTGTGGTACTACCATATGTCAGTTTCTCAAAAATGTTGTATTTAACCAAGCAACAAGAAGTCAATTTTGTGATACAGAACAAATGTAAAGACATATGGTGAGTAGACCTGCTGGGGGAATACCAAACTTTCTGCTTTACGGAACAAAAATGTCTCAGTATTTTTACTGTCTACTGCCTAGTCTGCTTCCAAGAGAGCCTGTAGAATCAAAAAGACATATGGGGCAGAATATATCTCACTCAGCTTCAGTCATCTACAATACAAAGATCTACGACTGCACTATGGACCTTGGGCTATCTGTAATATCAACAGACAGACAGGTTCTTTAAAAGGGCTTGATGTATGACTGTTTTAGATGTCTGGGTAGGGGTAAAATTACAATTTTTTTTTTGAAGAAAAATTTTTTTAGAATTGTTTTTNTTTATGACACAAACTCAGTTGCTCAATTGGAAACTTTTGAATTCTGTTAAAACAGTGTAACAATTTCTATCTTTGAGGTTCATTCTTCAGAGCACTCCCAGACGTGCACATTGCTTTGCTGCCATTGTTCTTCTTGTGATGGTGATGGCAATCTAGCATTCTGGGTAAAGAGGAATGAAGAACTTGTTTGGAGCCAAAAATAACTAATGAGGAAGCAAGGAGGAGGTTGATAATAAACCTTCCCCCAGCACAGAGGTAGTACAGGCACTACTGTGGCTTAAGCTGATAGATATCCTTTGCTTTATAAAACTGCTTAACTCTACCAGCAACCCTCAGCCTCCCTTTTAAGGCCCACCAACTTACATGTTACTTTTTCCAAAGAGTGAGGGAACATTAGGAACTCTGTGCCTCCCTCCCCACGAGCAGCCATGTGCTCTGCATTTCTGAAATTGTATTTCAGCAGATCAGGGAGGAAGAGGCCACAATATTGATTTGGAAAACTGCATTACATTAATGGCAGCTATTCTTGTTTTGGTTTAATTATCAAAAGCAGTCATGAATACAGATCTGTTCTTGTATCTGTGGAAAAGTGAAACTTCACTGAAAGCAAAATTAAAGCTCTGATTGCTTAGGCAGTTAATGGAATATCCATTTACAAATGCATATCTTGTAGCAAGAGTAAGGAATTCTATAAATAAATGAAACTACAAAGTGTTACACTTTCAAATGGAGCATGTATCAACAAATATTAATAGCTCAGTATAAAAGCATCGAGGAGGCAAAAGCATCTGCAGCTGGGAAAACAGAGGTGATGAGCAGAAGGCACAAAGGTAAGGCCCACACCTGCTAAACTTCTTTGCACAGGACTTTCCTGCTGCCCCAGCAGGATTTTGTCATGAGCTCTGTGGCTGAGGAGCCTAGATTGTCTGTGCTCCCTAACTGCGCTTTCTTGTTGGTAACTTTATATAAATGGATTATGCACTTTGGTTTTCTGCCTTTATGGGATCCCTGTGAGCACAAATAAACTCACAATTTCAAGAGTATCTGGTCTAATCATCTTGGGATCAGAAGTGTGAAAGACTCTACTGTTCAAAATCAGGAGAGTAGCCCATTTACAGTAACTTTAATATTCCCTTTTTAAATTCTCGGTGAAACTTCAGAGTTTTGAAGTTAGAAAAACAACCCACAGTCTATCTACCCCTTGCATATACTACCATATCAACTAAACAAACATAAGGAAATGACAAAGCAGCAGCTCTACAACATATGGGTAGAATGATTAGCTAGGGGGTTATTTTTAAATATGACCCCCTTTTATCTGTCCCTAAAATTCCCAGTTGTTTACAGGAACGTTTTCTGATGCTGCTGGCTTTCTTCTGAAGCTGTCTGTGCACACTTCTGGACCATCCATGTGACATTCAGAAATGTATATCCTGCCTAATTAAGTTGCTTGCTGACTATTTCTGACACGCACGATTCTTCAACACAGCGAATTCAGCAATAAAAATATAGCAAAGCAAGTAAAAATCACAGAATGAACTCTTAACCTCAAATATGAATCATTCAGATTTAATTGGGAAAAGAACACATTTATTTTTTTTCCATGGGATCAACCACAAATAAAATGCAAAATGTAAATATTTGTTTGAAAAATGGTACCTCTACTAGCAGCTAAGTTAAGGCCTTTCTAAATGCAGGGCAAATTTTGATTTTAGTTTGCAACAAAATTACTGCTGAAGTCAGAAGAAATACTGCAGGTGGTAAAAATGACCTTTCACTCCATTAAACAAATGTTGTGCGTAAGGCTGCACCCCACTGGAGGGTATGAAAGAGAACTTTAAAAATAAGAGCTTCTCTAAAAAATTCAGGAGATCATCATCTGTAAGAAAGGCCCAGATAAAGTCTCTGACAGCCTACTGGATAACACTTCTGGAAGTGAAATATGTTTTAGAGATGGAAGTAATGATGATTCTCTCCCGGCCTGCCAACAGAGGGACAGAGATGGTGAGAACACAACTGAAAGGACAATGCTTGAACAAGCTCTGAGAAGAGCCTGGAAAAAGATCTGTTCTCTCACTCACAGGCAGCAACACGGTGACTTGTTTGGTAAATCCCTAAGGATGAACATCTGTCTTTTAAAGATGTTGGGAAGTAAAGAAAGGTCTAGGACCTTGTCCAAGGCTTCTTATCAAATCAGCAGACATCTTACTTTGGGTAATGGTTCAGTTCAAGAAGTCATAAGCAGAATCAATCAGATTATTTCTTAATATTTCAGTGAAGATCTCCTCAGACCACATAAGCCAGCAATAATGCAATGCAGGCTCAGAGCTCCTGTCATCCAGGTATCAAAATTACTTTCTTAGAAATTGTATAAGCTTCATCAGCAGAGCACTATAATTTAAAAGATGGGCATAGCAATGTGCATGTATGCTAAGAGAATTATACAATTAAACAGCCATTTAAAGACAAAACAAGGACATAGCCCAGCCTTCCTGACTCTCAGTCTTCTTTCAATACCATCTGGATAATTTTCTTCTTTATTCTTTGAAATAAATAATTCAGCTATTTGTCAATATTGTATGGCAGTTGTTTCCAAAATCTGTGGATATAATACTGTGCTGGATGTCCAGGAAATGTGATAGAAAAGCCATAGGCCTGGGGGCACTCACCTTTTTGTAAACCTTCAATGGCATGTACTGGATTTTCAAAGGTACTGCATTTTAAACACAACTGAGAGCCACGCTTGCTTTTCATCTCCCCACCAGAGCCCTCCCTAGCATTCTTCTAGGACAGCATTGGCACAAGTGTCCAGGTTTTACTACTGCCTTCAGCAGTGCTTTAGCCAAAGGAGCTCTGTGGATTTTTTTTTCTGTGTTGTCAACACTTCATAAAGGGACTGAAACATGGTGAAGGATCTTGCCACCACCTACTTTTGCCTCATGTGTTTTCTCCTCTTGCAAATTTGTAGGTAATACATTAAAGAATTGTCAATAGGTCAGAAAACCATGAAGTGACTAAGCCATTTTTAAACACTACCCTTTGAAATGTCTCCTGTAGTTGAAGCAATGTTAGTTAAATATCAGTACTTAGGCACAGAATGATGAGAGTAGGCTTCCTTTTTGAGCCTTTGCATGTGCACTTCCCAGAGAGTTCATACAACCCACTGCTGGTGAACTAAAGGGCCAGAGCTTGTGGCAGCCAGCCTCCTGACCTACCACACTGCCCTTGCCTCCTGATGGCTGTGTCACCACAATTATGGGTCAGGAAGTTTTTTAAAACAGGAGCTGTGGTACTTTAATCTACATAATATGATTTTTAGCAGAGGACAAACACATTGTTGATGTAGGTGACATTACAAATTCTCACATTGCATGTGGTTGACCCAAATAGCACAAATTCAGATTCTGACTGAAATGTACTACACTGCATGTTTCTGGCCCATCACTACCGTTTACAATTGCTAAAAATATCCCTGCACTGCACAGATGGTAGAGATCATTTAGTCCAAAAGAGTCATGAAGAAACAAGTTTTAAGGATAATATGGGATTATTTTTTTGCTTGTATGTTCCAATAGTCTTGTAAGGTGACTATAACAAAGAGAATTAAGAGAAAAAAAAGTGCTGACAATCTTTGTGTGGATGATAGTGGTGTAGTCAGGACAGCCAATTTTTTTGATCTGTCTGTGTCTGAACTTTAGGAGAACTTTTTTCAGGACAGCATCCTGCCAACACATCAGCCCTGCACAGCAGCTCCTCAGAGCAAACACAAACCTTTTTGGTGTCAGGGAGAAGATTACCTCTGTTTCTGCCAGAGGGCTGAAAACACGTGCTGAATGTGGTGTCCCTAGGGTGACACGGTGCGGATGTCTCTTACTATTCTAGTTCCCTCCTACTTGCACTTTCAATGATCTGGGCTGTGCTTTAACCTGGACATCTGGCAGACACATGGATAATCAGACTAACAGGGTCAAATCCAGGCATCTCTCTGGCCTGACTTCAGGGTTGTTTCTGGAGCTAGAAGAATGTGGAATACTATGACTCTGACACAAGTTTTCCCTTATAAAGGACAATAGAGATAATAATCAGAACAATTATGCAAAACTCACTAAAATTTTCAGGAATTTACAAGTAGGTACTGGTAAATATTCAAGTAGCAATTGGTAGGATTGCAAGAGCAAGTCCTTCTTTTTTAATCCAAACAAAGCAGAGAACAAACACCACGAGCCTCAAAACCAGAGACTCCCTTTAAACAAAAGCATTAAATGACATTTCCCTTTAAAAAGAGCATTAAATGACATTTCCCNAAAGATCTGTTCTCTCACTCACAGGCAGCAACACGGTGACTTGTTTGGTAAATCCCTAAGGATGAACATCTGTCTTTTAAAGATGTTGGGAAGTAAAGAAAGGTCTAGGACCTTGTCCAAGGCTTCTTATCAAATCAGCAGACATCTTACTTTGGGTAATGGTTCAGTTCAAGAAGTCATAAGCAGAATCAATCAGATTATTTCTTAATATTTCAGTGAAGATCTCCTCAGACCACATAAGCCAGCAATAATGCAATGCAGGCTCAGAGCTCCTGTCATCCAGGTATCAAAATTACTTTCTTAGAAATTGTATAAGCTTCATCAGCAGAGCACTATAATTTAAAAGATGGGCATAGCAATGTGCATGTATGCTAAGAGAATTATACAATTAAACAGCCATTTAAAGACAAAACAAGGACATAGCCCAGCCTTCCTGACTCTCAGTCTTCTTTCAATACCATCTGGATAATTTTCTTCTTTATTCTTTGAAATAAATAATTCAGCTATTTGTCAATATTGTATGGCAGTTGTTTCCAAAATCTGTGGATATAATACTGTGCTGGATGTCCAGGAAATGTGATAGAAAAGCCATAGGCCTGGGGGCACTCACCTTTTTGTAAACCTTCAATGGCATGTACTGGATTTTCAAAGGTACTGCGTTTTAAACACAACTGAGAGCCACGCTTGCTTTTCATCTCCCCACCAGAGCCCTCCCTAGCATTCTTCTAGGACAGCATTGGCACAAGTGTCCAGGTTTTACTACTGCCTTCAGCAGTGCTTTAGCCAAAGGAGCTCTGTGGATTTTTTTTTCTGTGTTGTCAACACTTCATAAAGGGACTGAAACATGGTGAAGGATCTTGCCACCACCTACTTTTGCCTCATGTGTTTTCTCCTCTTGCAAATTTGTAGGTAATACATTAAAGAATTGTCAATAGGTCAGAAAACCATGAAGTGACTAAGCCATTTTTAAACACTACCCTTTGAAATGTCTCCTGTAGTTGAAGCAATGTTAGTTAAATATCAGTACTTAGGCACAGAATGATGAGAGTAGGCTTCCTTTTTGAGCCTTTGCATGTGCACTTCCCAGAGAGTTCATACAACCCACTGCTGGTGAACTAAAGGGCCAGAGCTTGTGGCAGCCAGCCTCCTGACCTACCACACTGCCCTTGCCTCCTGATGGCTGTGTCACCACAATTATGGGTCAGGAAGTTTTTTAAAACAGGAGCTGTGGTACTTTAATCTACATAATATGATTTTTAGCGGAGGACAAACACATTGTTGATGTAGGTGACATTACAAATTCTCACATTGCATGCGGTTGACCCAAATAGCACAAATTCAGATTCTGACTGAAATGTACTACACTGCATGTTTCTGGCCCATCACTACCGTTTACAATTGCTAAAAATATCCCTGCACTGCACAGATGGTAGAGATCATTTAGTCCAAAAGAGTCATGAAGAAACAAGTTTTAAGGATAATATGGGATTATTTTTTTGCTTGTATGTTCCAATAGTCTTGTAAGGTGACTATAACAAAGAGAATTAAGAGAAAAAAAAGTGCTGACAATCTTTGTGTGGATGATAGTGGTGTAGTCAGGACAGCCAATTTTTTTGATCTGTCTGTGTCTGAACTTTAGGAGAACTTTTTTCAGGACAGCATCCTGCCAACACATCAGCCCTGCACAGCAGCTCCTCAGAGCAAACACAAACCTTTTTGGTGTCAGGGAGAAGATTACCTCTGTTTCTGCCAGAGGGCTGAAAACACGTGCTGAATGTGGTGTCCCTAGGGTGACACGGTGCGGATGTCTCTTACTATTCTAGTTCCCTCCTACTTGCACTTTCAATGATCTGGGCTGTGCTTTAACCTGGACATCTGGCAGACACATGGATAATCAGACTAACAGGGTCAAATCCAGGCATCTCTCTGGCCTGACTTCAGGGTTGTTTCTGGAGCTAGAAGAATGTGGAATACTATGACTCTGACACAAGTTTTCCCTTATAAAGGACAATAGAGATAATAATCAGAACAATTATGCAAAACTCACTAAAATTTTCAGGAATTTACAAGTAGGTACTGGTAAATATTCAAGTAGCAATTGGTAGGATTGCAAGAGCAAGTCCTTCTTTTTTAATCCAAACAAAGCAGAGAACAAACACCAGGAGACCATGCAAAGGCGGCTACACTGATATAAAAGAAGTACAGCTGAAGCAAGAAGTGGTTGTTGAATGTTAGAAAATACAGTGTGGTAAGGAAGATCTGTGAAAATAAGTACCAACAAACAACAAAAGGATAAATGAGGGAATAAAATTCTCATGTTGTAGTTAAATCTTTACAAACATCTGAGAGTACACACAGTACCTTCTTATTGAATTGTAGGCAGAGAAAAAGCTGGTTTAGAAACATTGGAAGACACTGTGTTTATACTGCCTTTATGGAGTCCTCTTCCTCAGCAGTTATTTGTCCATCTGTTTCCATTTCAGTTTTACAGCTATTTTTGACTCACAGCAGGTCAAAACGAAGGGGGGCTTTTCGGTTGTGAACAGACAGTGTTTGTAATGCTCTAAGGGAGTGTCTCTGTTGGTACCTTCACTCTGTGCCTGGCTGGGGGTCAGGGAAAAGCACAGTTTATCCTCACCCCACCCACCACCTCCTTCAGGGCTGAGGAGCCCATTTGTGCCTTTGGCTCTACCAATACCCATGGCCTCCTGCTGGCTCTTTAACTCACGCCTGCAGGCTCTGTCTGTGCTCTCCCAAACACTCAAGAGAAGCCCTCCCTGAAACATCTGCATAGCTGCCTCACAATGTCTCTTCAGTTCTCCTTTAAAACTCTCCTTTTTCCATATTATCTCCATAAGTTTGCATGAGACCTACTAGACTGACAAATATTTGGCTTTTCATTTCCTAAAACTTGTTCTCCTGTCTTCTCTTCTGCCTATCTGCTGCATTTTTTCCTACCTTTAAACTGTAGGGTTTGGAGAGACAGAGCTGCTTTCTCATGTGCTACTTAAAGAAGGTCTGGAACAAATACCATCATTCCTGGTATGAGTGCCTCTTGTCTCTCTGGCACACTACAGATCAGCTGTGGTAGTGGTCAATATATTAAATTTTTTTCCTGGATTTAGATGTCTCCATAGACACTTCCTTATGATCAGTACCAGAATTTTAATAAGGGCTACTGATCTCCTGAGAGATGAACCATGGTTTGATGTACTTGTAACACCTGGATGATGCAGGAGGTTTGTCTGTCCTGCACAGAATCCTCCCCATCACTTTCATACCTAGTTTCAGGATTAATGAATTTAGTGTCAAACCCATGTCATTCATCCCTGTGGGCAGGCCATTATCTGACAAGAAGCATCCAAGCACTAGACCCTAAAGGGCATTTAGGTTCCTGAAGCCTGTTTAAGTGACCAATATACCCCAATTCCAATAGGAAGGGAGGTTTCCAAATATGAGTTGTTTTATAAAAACTGGTACTCTCTTGTCACTCAGACATTGTAAATCAGACAGTAAATTGATGACTTGTAAAACTTTCATTTTCCTAGGAGATCACAAAATTATCTAGCTACATAACAGCCCTTGTGCTAGAAGGGCACACTTCCCCTTGTTCTCATGGGTGCATCAGAAGATATCTGTGCAGGAATCCAAAGCAGTGACTGCCATTGCCTCAGCAGTTCTTTTGCAATCCCGTTTTGCATTCAGAAATGCATTTGAGCCACAAAAATCAATTGTTACAGAAACTGTGGTGCCTTGTGGGAAGAACACAACAGTGAAGCAGTATTGTGGGTGAGGGTGGGTGGGAGATTAGAAGCAGAATATGGTCAGTGGGGCATGGCCTCTGGGTGCTCACTAAGCACTGTGCAGGTTTTTGTGGATGGACCATGTTGCTGTCAACACCACAGGCTCTGATCTTATTGTGCACCCTTGTTTATCAGATCCTGTGTGCTAATGCCAGATAACCGTCCTTAGATCAAACAGACACAGGTGAGCAGCTTTGCTAAAAAGAAATAGCTCTGTCTGGAGCAGTTTCCTTCTGAATTATGGCCAAGTGGTGGCAAACAGCTTCAAACATTTTTAATAAGAAAAGTTGTGAATCTCTTCCCTAGTGATCCATCTATGAACATGGACATAATGGGTCTGTGAAACGAGTCAATTAAAAACTATCAGCCATATTTATTGACCTGCCTGATGAGAGCTCAGATTCTCTGGAGAGGCACAGCACACACTGCTACAACTGTCAGCAGCACCTGCAGCTCAGCCCTGCTGAGGACAAACCTGGGGCTCAGATTTCCCAGGTGAAAACAAAGATATTCTGGACTGCCAGATCTCTTGCAGAGCTGATACATTTTCTTTTTATGTGCACAAAATCACTACTGAAACCTGACCCTTGAAATGTTACTATTTGTTGGAACCTGAAGGGATTGCTGTTAGATAAATACAGCTAAGACATATGTACCTGAGATTGTTTGACCCCTGCTAATATTTTTCTGAATTGGGTTAAACATTGTGAGCATAATCAGCTGCTTTTCCTCCAAGATAAACCTAAAAAAGCCACCAGCTCATGCAGAAAGGAAGGGACCTCCACCCCTACTGAAGTCACAATGGGGCTGGAGTGAGAATGCCCAAGGGTGTGCTGATGCAAGAGGACAGTGCAGGAGATAACCTCGGTTGTGCCTACAAGGACTTCAGCAAGAAAGATGACAGAAATCCTGGGAAGACAGGAAAGGCATGAAGACCACAGGAAAAGCCCCAGATCCTCAAGGAGAGCAGAGTGAGCAAAGTTTCCTGACTGATAAGCACTGTGGGTGCACTAACAGCCTCATGTCCCTGCCCTGCCTCTCCAGGGACCAGACCTCTGCCCATGAGCCCCATTTTAGCCTGTGGTTTTACACTTCCATCTGAGCTGTGATGCTGGCCTACAGCTATGCCAAGTCATGGAACCTCTTGGCCCTCAAGGACCTTCAGACTGGCTGGCCATTGGACCTGCCTCTCCACCTGCACAGAGGTGCCCGTGATCTGGGTTCTTGGTGGGGCCCAGCTGCTCCTGGCAGCCCTGCTCCCTGCCTGGGCTGAAGTCCTGCCCTGCCTGTCCCCCTGGTGAGACCCTGCAGAGCAGGTGGCTGTGGGTGCCACTGTGGTGCTGTATGTGCATGCTGACAAGAATTTGAAAGGTGCACATTTCAGTGGGGCTCCTTATTCTCTGTCTCACAATGTTCTTGCTTTGGTCTGTCCTTGCTGAAGAAACGTAGACCCCAGTTCTTCAGCCTAACATGGCCAATAACTGGTTAACAACTCCTGTTAAAGAAGTGGCACCTGTTGCTCAGTGAGGTCTTAAACAGTATGAAACACAGGCAGAGACTAATCTTTAGGCTGGCCCCTCACCATTTCCTTTCACAGTTTGGTTAAATTAGCAAACTAGCAGGAGCCTTACCTCCTTTTGTTCACATACTATTCTTTCAAAGCTCGTGGTGCTTTGCAAACTACTGGTAAGTTTTTTGCATGACATTGTAGAAAAAGGTGGGGGTTTTTCCTTTTTTTTTGACAAACCAAGTTCTCTTTTTTTTTTTTTTTTTTTCTAATTGGAAGAGATCTTTAGATTTTCATGTTCATTACAAACTCCCACAGCTCTGAGGGTCTTCACAGAGGGATTTGATGTGATACTTATTGGTGCAAACTGCATTGGTTTGTTGCTGTCTTCTTGTTACTGCTCTACATTTAGTAAATGAGCATTTTAAAAATCATGTAAAGAGTGTTTTTAAAAGCTGCTTGGAGCTGGGAAAAAAGAGTGGGTCAGCAGTAAGGGGAAGTGGTAGAAATGACAATGCTTGTGCCTTGCATTGCCAGGCAATTCTCAGATACAAACAAGATGGTAACAGCAGTGCCCCAAATACTTGGAGCCACAGAAGTTGAGAGAAGGGGGAACAGACAGCAGAAGGTGAAAGAGATGGTCAGAGCTGTTCAGCCAATTCATAACAGAACAGCAGAATGAGCATGTTGCCACTTCACTCTGGTGTCTAGAGCATTTCATGTCCCATGACATGGTGGGTAGAATCTGTTGGAGTCTCAGCTACTGCTGGGCAATTCTTGAAAACTCTTTAGTGTGCACTGTGCTGCTTTTAGCTGGATTAAGGCATTTAGACAGAGATCAGTATGGTGCATTTTGTCAGAAGGCCTCTAAATAAAAGGGTTGAAATATGTGAATACCAACTCTAGAGGAACTGGTTTCTGCAATTTCTGTCAGGGCAAATGGCCATGATTCTAAGACAGAATTTTTTCTTATTGCCTTAGGCTGTGTTTTGAAAGGTATTTAGGTGCTGAAAGATAGCTTTAAACTTCTACTAAGGGTTTTAGAAATATTGCCTGCTTCATAAACTCTTACTCAGCACTCATCTGGTTTGTTTGGTGCTTAAATATCTTGGAAATCTGGCAATGTGCAGGTAATAAATGCAGAAAAATAATGGGAGTTCAGATAAAAAATAGTAATTTTTAAAAAGTATTATTTTTACAGATTAGATGAGGTTGCCTCTTATGTTTAACTGTTAATACAAATAAGTCAGTATCTCTTATGAGATGCATGGAACTAGAAGGTAAAAATAAAAAAATGGATGCCTAAAGAAAAAGACAATGAAGATAATGGAGAAAATGCAAAAAGTCTACTTCATAAAAAGACCCTATCATGCAGATTCAGATGATTTACTTTTGCCTTTTTTTTAACCTTTTCACTTGGGAATTATGAGATGAACGTAGAATTGTAAATTGAGTGTACAGATATTTCTACATTTGCAGAATGAGAGATCTGAAATCACTTAACCAACATTCTTCAAACTCATAAGGACAGTTACTTGTTCAAGAAAGTTAAATATATCCTGCAATAGTGAGCAAATCAAACTGACGTGTTCTAATCATGAGTATAAGCCTCCAGTTTGTTTGGCTTTCTTTTTTTTCTTTCAAGGGTAAGAAATAGAATGGTTCTTGAATATGTAGATCAGTATAATTTAATTAGCTTTTACCAGGAATCCTCAGAGATAACCATAAAAATCAATTAGACTGTATTAAAATGCAGCCATTTTCCTGAAGCTTCTGTGAAACAGCCCTTACTTATTCAAGAAAATGATAAAAGTCTAGATATCTAAATATAATATAAAGAATAGCCACATAGAAAGACATGGCTATAGTTGTTTTAATATAACTGCCTTCTTTCTTCACTATGCCAGTGAAATGCATTGCAGGGCACTCATCATACCTTGAGCTATAGGCTGTCCTGGCCAGCCAGTGTTGCAGTATGATCTTACAGTCTGCTTAAAATTGGATTTGAGGAAGATTTTAGCGAAGTGTAGTGCCTCAGGGCAAAAGCTGATTATCTGCAGGAATCAGGAAAGGACCATGTCCCAGCTGTACTCCTCCTCCCAACTCCAGATGTTCTGCACACACAGCTGGCTGAGCACACAGGAAGATGTGCAAATACCTAACCACACAGTCAGATGATCACATCTTAATTGGTGCCTTCTTTCCTCACCCTTGTCCCTCTGTGTGGGACAGATCTTCACCTCTGCTGAGTTAAAAAGCAGTGCTGAGGTGGCACTTGGTGACCATCAGCTTGGTCTGTGTCCACCCCCCTTCCCACATGGCCACAGCTGGCCTTTGCATGGTGGCTCTGCCTTGAGATGAGGCTGCCTCCTATGAGTGTCCAGTGCACCCCAAACTTCAGGTTTCTGCTGCAGTGGAAGCTTCTGAGGGCAGGAATCACAATTACATTTTGGTGTCTCTAATGAACATTACAGACATATGTGAGTGACTGCATTACAGAATGGTCAACATTTCGTTTTGAAGTTCGCACTTTTTCCTCTGAACAACATATTCCAGCCATTCCAAAGAGCATGATTCTACTTTTAATTGTCCTGATGAAGTACACACTCTCTTAAATATTAGTAACCCTATAAATACCAAGAATGGCTTCTATTATTCCAGCAGGTATGGATTACCCAAAGGAGAGGTGGGGAGGGGTCAGCAGGCCGAAGCTACAGTATCTTGCCAACCAGAGTTTTGGTCTTTGGAGAAGAAGTGGCAAAGCAGCTGGGCAGCTTCCCCATTGCTGCACATCTGGCCCTGAATTCCAGCTCAGCCTTATTTATTTCAATTACCTTATAAGACATTTCAAGCCTCCATGCTTATCTCAAAAACAAATATTTGCTGTACAGTACGTCACGCTACCCAGTATAATGTTCTCTGCATAAAGAAAGTCCTTGCAAAACACACCATAATGATCTTGTTTTAAATCTACTGTGAGACTCTTCAGTCTGTCTTTGCCTGATTTTACAAGATTAAAGTCTCAGAACTGATGCTGCATTAGTGTGGTGTTTCTGTGGAAATGATTGCATTTCATAATTATGTGTTCAAGTTCTATGTGTTCAAGTATGAAGTAAACAGAACTCTTATCAAATTTGCAGCACATAAGAACAAGCATTGTCTCAAAATCTCAAGTTCTTTCCTTTTTTAAGGCATAAGGAAAAATATTTGAGATTTAGCAACCATGACACTGAGCTGATGTTCCCTTGCATCGACGTAGTTAATCTGTCAGCAATTCCATCAGCAAACCTATTTTTCAGACCTGTTAACTGTGATCTGAAAATCAATTCCAGACTTAATCATGGACAAAGGGGTGCATTCCATGTTCTGCATGCCGGTGATACACATATATCACTTGGAGAATAGATTCCAAGGTCTCTGACCATAAGAAATTTAATGCTTACAATATTTATGATGGAATAGCACCATTGTGCTAAAGAGTGTGGAGAAGTAGACAGAAGAGGTGATTCAAATGCAAAATAGTTTGAGCATCTGTTTAAAATTCCTTGGCCTTCAGCCTTATCATACAATCCAAGGCACGTAAAAATTGTACTGGATTTTGCCTCTTGTCATATCTCATTCCTTAATTATTAAACATGTTTGGTATGGTACAGTTGCTCTATAATAAAGTCTGTCATTAGCTCAGCAAACAAAATTCCTTGTGCTATTGTCCTCATAGGTACTCAGTACCTGATAAGGGCCAGGGCTGCAGCTCCAGGCTGAAGCAGGGCCATGCTGTCACACAGCTCTCCTGTGAGAAATGGCATCACCCTGGGGCACTGCTGGCACTAACAGAGCAAATAGGCACTGCATTTCCAGCTCCTTATTGTTTTCTTCATGAAGGAACAAATCCTGCAGCCTTCTGTCCAGCTGGACAGACCAGGGGAAGAGGAGAGGACAGTCATCTTTGGCAACAGCAAATGCCAAAGCCGTTGGAGCAAGGGGCTGGAGATAAAACTGGCAGTGATACCAGGTCAGGACACCAAAATTACTGAGGTTTCTGTGCTTCTGAGGACAATCAGGGAAGCAGACAGAAGAGCAGAGCTTAGAGAGCATACTGCATGAGCAGGGACAGGACACCCTTCTTCCTCTACCCCTGCTTGCCCAAACCCAGTTTCTCAGGATGAGTCTGAAAAAAAATTCTGTCTGAGTCACACACATGAAGCACTTCTGCACCTGATTATTTTTAGGCTTTCCACTTGATTTTAACCAAGGACCCCCCAAACTAGGACTAGTGAACCAGACAATGACAAAAATTTTCATCTCTGCATCAGTGCAGCCCTTAGCAGACACAGCTTCCTTCAGTTTTATCATCGCCACTAGCTTTGTGTGCCCCTACTTTTTGTTTCTAAATTTGGGTTTGCTTGCCTGTTTTCCCAGATAGGGTTTGTGAGGCACCACTTTTCCACTGATGCTTGTTGGAATGGTGCCAGCTCCTGGCCATGAGTGTCAGTCACAGCCCAGCACCTCTGTGTAGGTACCCAAAAACTGAGACAAGATACATCCAAATTAATGGATTTCACTTCATTGGTTTTATCATCTTCTGTGCAAGTGCAAAACAGCCCCTTCAGTTAGAAAAGGAGTGAAAGAGATGTGAGGCTCAAATACAGATGAGAGACACACTCTCTGTCCAGCCCTTGGTCCCGCTCACAAGGTGTGAACCCCCATGTGAATGTGCAGCCCAGCTCAGGGCCAGGCAGTAACTCTAGAGCTGCACAAGGAAGTGCCACCAACACACAGTGACCTCAGGTCCCTGCAGCATCTCTGCCAAGGTGCCTTTAGCTGCAGGGATAGCAAACCCACCTGAGCTCAGCAAAGGGCTTCACTAGGGACATGCTGAGCTCAGGCAGCATCACTGAGTTCATGATGAAATGCAGGGTTTTCCTAAACAGAAAATTGCAGGGCCTGCCTGGGAATGTCTGTAGGGTGCTTAAATTTAGTTTTGCTCATGGGTGAGCCTGGGGAACCAGGCAGGATGGCAGCCTGGGAAGGAGAGAAAGGTGGGCTAGTGCTGTGGGTACTTCTGTGGATGTGATGCTGCTAATTTATCTTCATCTGCAGTTTGTGTTACACAGCAGCCAGCAAACTGGGGCAGCTGAGGTGCAGGCAGCCCCTCTCACTATGAGAGCAGCTCCCTCCAGTGCAGGACTGATGCTGGCAGCTGTTGGTGACAGTGCTGGCTGAGCAGCCAGCCCAGCCTTGCAATGGGGTCCTGCTCCTGGCTCAGCTCCCTTGAGGCTTCTCCCACTCCTCCCAGAGCCGTGGGCCCCTCAGGGCTGCTGCTGTCAGCTGCAATCAGCAGTGGCTGAGCTCGCTCCCTGCGGCCCCAGCCCAGCCCTGCAGTGCAGGCATGGCTTCCTCACCGCCTCTGGCAGAGGGCAAGGCAGAGAGCTGCAGGGACCTCTTATGTTAAGGCCTTAATGACAGGGATACAATTCTTCCAAGGCAGTCACAAACCTTATATAGGAATTCTACAGTTCTATCTCATCTCTAGTGCAAGCTGTGCACAGCAATGCCATAGCTTTACAACAATATAATCCAGCAGGCCTTTCTAAAAAGACAGACTGGGACTATTAAAAAAAAAATCTTAGAAATTAATTTCTTTTGAAGCCAACTAACTGAGTACTTGCAAATCTAACTTTATAAAAAGAGCTGTATGCTTAACCATGGGCCATCTCACCCCACAAAGCTTTTAAATGAACTGGAAATGATTTGTCTTCAATGTCTTGACCCCAGGGCTCAAAGGGGATCTGGCAGAAGCCGCATACAAAAGCCCAGGTGGGAAACATTTAATTTTCCAAGATGTTACTCCCATGGTATAAACGAAGAGGAATTGCTTCAGATATTGCAAGTTGAGATTTTTGAATCGTGAAGCTTTGCCAAAGTAGGGGTGAAACCAAACAAATAAGTAAGTAAATAAATATGTCTCTCTCTCCTTTATCATGCACAAGTTGGAGGGTAGTATGGACAAAACCAAAGGTCCTATAGAAAAAAGCTGACATGCAAGCCTAGTTGAGAAGGTCCTTAAGTTTTTATCACAGAATCTCTTGTCCAAACACCCAAGGTCTGTGTAAGGCCTGGCTGTGTTGGCTGTGTACAGGAGCCCTCTGTTTGCAGGGGGAGGAGAGGGTCTGACCTGCACGGCCTGGAGTGGGAGCACACACCCTGCTGCAGCCCACAGCCTGAGACACTCCCTGCCTCCCGGGCAGACACATCACCTCTTGGGCTCACCTGTGACCTCTTCAGATATCCTGTCTTTACCACTTACGCCTTGCCCATCCCTATTCTAGAAGGAAACCATGAGATTTTCCCATTGTGGATTAAATGAATGGAAAAATAATCTAGGGAAAATTGTCTGTTCTTTGGCTGATTACCTTTAGTTATCCTACTAGCCATGTTGGGGGTTCAGCACTACTGAAAGAATGAGCAGTAATCTAATTAATATGCTTAGTGTACTAGACTAGAATCTAAAGACACATTCAGCTTGCCACAGCATGCACTTTTAAATATTTTACTCGGCAGTAACATTAAAACAGCCAGACTTTCAGCCCTGCAAACTGTGGATAATGAATTTCTTTCATCCCAAACAATTTACTCCCTGGTGTATTAAAACACTTAACCAGATCAGTTGTATTTGTACCAATGCATGCTTTTACATGCAGAGCAATTGAAAAAATGAGCAGTGTGCAGTAATGATTATTTTCCTGGTAAATGTCTTTTCCCCCTTAAAATTATAGGAAAAAAGTCCCAAATTCTCAGTCACAAGTGAGCACTGTTTACACAACCAACATGAATAATGATAACAAGTATATTCCCTGCTGCCCTCACTCTCTTTGGATGCTATCCAGCATTGACTGAAGTCAGGGAGAGCTCTCTGTTGACTTCTCTGGAGCAAAATGGGATTTGCTGCCTGCAGTCAGCATTCCCCTCAAACAAGCATAGCTCTCAAAATGCAGTGCAGATGGAAAAGTCCCATGGAGATGGCAGAGCTCATTGTACTCAGGGTTAGTAAGTTCACTCTCTTGGTCCCAAAATGGGGTCTAAGACAGGAGGAAGGGAAAAAAAAGAATTTTAAAATAAAAGTTTGTACACTTTTTTCCCTGCCATTCTAGTTTCTGAGGCATTTAGCTATATTTGGTTGTATTTTTAGGCTCTGTTCCAAGAGCAGATTGAAGAAACAAAAACTTCGTGAAATGAAAGTTAGGATTTCCACATGATCACTTCACTTCAAAAGCTTATGTTCAGGAAAAAATCCCCCACTCTGCCACACTTGTTATAATACAAATGTTTTGTCCAAATACAATTTTAAGCTAGCCACATGAATCTGGTTTCAAGAATAAAATTCTCTACTTTTAAAATTTGATACAACAGCACAAGAAATGGTGCTGTAAGGAGCCCATCCTTTCATCTTGTGTTTTGGGGTTGAGTTCCATGTTCTTTTGCAAACATGCATTAGGGTTCAGTTACAATGCACATATACAATTTTTCAAAGCAACTCCCAGAAATGCAGTTAATCATTCCAGTAAAATGGAATTTAGGGACAAGGCTTCTGCCCTTTAGAGAAATTAAAAGGAGCAGGGCTTGGCCTGTGAGGGTAGGATTCATCCTGGGTGAGGGGTGATGTGGACTTGAAAAAGGCCCAGATCGTCAGCCTTTGGCTGTAATGGCAGATTTGCCTGAGCAAGTAAGAGCTCACATGAACTTTTCATTTGTGCATCCATAAGGGAAAAGATTTGGCTTTGGCTGCCAGACTCTTCAGTCCTTCAGGCTCTCTGGGGTGGTTCCTCTTGATTTCAAAGTGTGTCAGCTGGGGCTTTTCATGCAGTTGTAAAAACAATGTGTGTTGATGAGAGTCACTCCCCACTAGGTGACCCCTGGAAAACCTGCTCAGTCAAACACAAGAATTTTTATTCCATTTAGGCTGAAGAGAGATTAAATCGTTCGACTCTTTCCCATCATCAGCATCCTTGTTGTGGAACTACAGCAGTCAATTTTTATTGAGGTTCAGCAGGGCTGTCCTCAGCACTGCGTATTTCCTGCTTGGCTTCCACCTTCCTCACTTTTAAAGTTCATTATTGGCAATCTGCTGTGAAAGAGAATATCGAGCCTGTATGTGTTGGCCACCCAGGTCTATACATTCCTATTGTCAGATCTATACACTACTGCTGTAATAAAAGCACTGGAGAGCAGAGCACGTGATAAACTACTCCAAAGGAGATCACTGAATCTTAATCTTTGCCTTACACCCTGTTTAGCACTATTTCTTCTGAAGCTGTGCAAATATCTGTGCAGCTGTACATTTTCAGCACATGCCACTGCAAAATAAATTATTCAGGATTGTTAGATTACTTATAAATGACACCAATCAATTAACACCACAGCCAGCAGTCTTTGGGGCTTTTGTCACAGGCCAGGATGGTACAGCTCTCAACTCCGTGTTTCCCAGTCTGAAGGGTTATGGTAATGACAGCTTATTTTTATTGAATTTTTAATTGATGAGTAGTATCTCTGGACTCACTGTGCTAACATTAAATCTAGGGAGAATTAATCTCTTGAAGGAGAACATGATAGAAGCAGAGCTGCCCTTCTGCAAACAAAAAACCTCATTTACACGTGGCACCAAGCAAGTTTGCTGCTGTCAGTTGTCAGAGTCTTTCACAATCCTTTGCAATCAAGGTTTGAGCCTTTTCCTTGCACAAACCTTTCAGGAGACCAGACACTGACACGTGCCTCAGCGCTGCCCTGTAACAAGGTGCAAAAAGCAGGGTGGTTCCAGGCCATGCGGAACAAAGCGAGCAGCAGCCTCTATTGATCCCTGGCCCGAAGATGCCACGTTTCTTGTTGCAGGCTGGAAAAGCCCCAGGTCACCTTCTTCTGCATCACTGACATTCCCAGTGTTTCTGCTGGTGTTACCAGCAAGGCCATTGGATAGCAAGGTCTGCAACCCTCTGACACAGAAACAAACCCTAATGCTGGCTGCAAAGCCACAGAGCCATGAAGTAAAATATTTGCTTCCCTTTCTGGAACAAATAAACCTGGGTTCCCTTCATCCTTCCAAATATCCAGCTCCTGGGCAGACTGGGCTGGTGCATGCTCATGGTGTGGGTAAAGGGTGACCAGTGCAGAGAGCTGCACCTAAACACTGGCAAAGAATAACACAAACAATTGGTGTTTTCCATGTTGCTTTAGGGAGAAACAAAGCTTCATGAAGATGGATAGATACTATTATCATGCATTAAACATGTGTGGTTTAAGGACAGAGAGTAGTCCAATACCAAGTTTTTCAATACAGGTTCAACATGTAATTGAACAGTTTGTTTTATATTAAAATCTTCCTAGACCCACAAACTAAAATCAGGCTGTTCAAAGTCCAGCTGATTTAACTTCATAAAGTCACTGAGAATAGTTAAAAAAAATATACATTGTATGCTGACATGGATTGATTCATTAAGGGTGATGGTAGAGTCTGAATTGGAAGGTGCAGTGAAGACGATGATGAATTTTAATGTGGCCAGTGGCTACTGTGCAGCAGATATGAAATTGGAAATCAATGCTAGCTATTAAATACAAATGGCTGCTTTACATCTGAAGCAGTCTTCCATTCTCAATCTTTCAGTGTGCCAGGGGGATGCTGGAATGAAGGAAGGAAGCCCAGCCTTGCAAGGGTCTACCAGTGCTGCCACCTGTACTTTCTGTTCATAGCTGGGGTACATCTCACCCTGTGTGAAATGGAGCCACAGCAAATGCTCCCAACTGCCCCCATGCTAGATATGGTGCCTCTTCCACTGGGTCTAAGTCTCAGTCTCTCTGTCTGGGAGCTGCACGACTGCATCTGAACAGAATCTCATACATATCTCTACATCTCAGGGTCAGAAGGAAAATCCATGAAGGATGAGTGCATGCAATGATGCCTGAGCCTGCTGGCACCCCGAGATCAGCCCAAGGCAAATTAGAGTGCAAACTTTAAAAGCCAAGAGAGCTGCATTGCTGCTGGAAGGTGTTGCTGGAGGAGTATGACATCTCAGGCCATGCTACCCTGGCCCAGGGAAATGCTGCTGGATGTCCCCAGGGGTGGCAGCACGGTGCCAGAAGCGGGTGGTAGGTAAGCCTCTGCCTGCCAGAGAAGAAAACTCCCCTGTCAGTGCAGCTCTGTGTAGCAGTGGAGATGCTACATGTCCTTGGGGGAGCAGAGAAAGCCTCAGGGGACTCTGTGTTGTATTTTGCTTAGGACATAAATTTGCTATAATCCAGCTGTGTTCTCATATAATGCAGAGACAAGGTGTTTTAGACTCCTGTTGCCTTGCTTTCTACCATCCTTCTTTTCAACACACACATGGACAATTTAAATAACTTGACTCTTTTGCTTTGTTATAAAATATTAAATGGAAAGACAGACACTAAAGTGTCTTCTCCCCCTCTAGCAAAGCAATGAAGAAATAAGTATGCCAATCTCATTTAAGTATTTGCTGGTTCTGTTGATACTGGAACATTGAGCTAAGTCCCTAATTAAATGAGAAAACAACAAACATAGCTAGTAAACTATTGGTTTTCAAACAGTGTCTATCAAGATGAGCACAAGATAAGTATTTTAAATGTTCACCCTCTAGATGTCTCAAGCCTAATCAGTGATGTTTAACACGTCCTTATGAAAATACTGTTTCTTTCTTCCATGCAGGAGCAGAAGAAGGGAGAGAAGCTGTTCCTAGGATGTGGACAATAGATTGCACCTGTGCACTGGAAACCAACACAGATTCTCCTGTGTGAGCGTGACAGTGGTATTGGTGTAGTGAGCTCTTCTTGGGTCAGTTAACACAACAAATGGATCCAATTCCCCGTGAAGGGTCTGGATGGCATGTTCACCCAACACAGGAAAGTCAAGGAGGTAAGAACAGGATTATGGGATCTTCTAGCCCAGAGCCTGGCTTTTAGCATCAGCCAGCATGGCCTTTTGCATTAAGTCCACAGACAAGTTCCAGTCAACACAACTGGTTCACAGAGCTCACACACCAGCACTAGTAAGGAGGGAAAGAAAGGCACCAGCTGCACTACCTTACTTTCCTCTGTTTCAAAGCTTGTCTGACTCCTGAGAAGCATCTCCTATTATGTACTATAATTTTACTACTATAATTTTACCTAGCGTGTTGTCCTTGACCTGTGCTGGCACAGCATATCTATCTCTCCCTGTGTATAGCTGAGGTACATAAATTTAGCTGGTAAGGTTGAAGTATTAGTGATTTGCAGCCATTTTGTATGACATTTTTATACTATGAGAGGCAGATTTTAGTTAGATGTTCATTGGAGCTGGTGATCAAAAAGCAGGGCAGGGCAGATGAGTTGCTAAAGCATCTCCAGGAACCATATATTTTGTGCATGTCTGAGATTTTTTTTTTTTTTGTTTTAATTGATATTTGACATTTCAGCCAAGCCTGAAACCTCCAGGATTTAAGTGCAATAAAATCAATGATACACCAGGACTAATGAGGTATACCTGAATTATCCTGAAATAGATATAATTGCTGTGTAACTCACCCAGCAGGTCCCAGTTTCCCCAGCCACAGTCAGTATCTCATTGTTTTCCAAGTGAAAAGATGTCAGGAGCCAGTGGGATAGAGCATAATCAGTCAGGGTGCTCTTGCTTGTTTTGCTTTCGAATGTCATGTAACAAACAGCATTGGAGAAGAGGAAAGGGTGCTGGAAGAAGGTGATGGTTAGCTGGCATCCTGAAGGTGCTCCACACTCCAGTGGTGGGGAAGATGACTGTGGAAGTGTGATGCCAGAGTGGAGCATGGACTGATGCAGAGGAATGGGAGATGTTCAGCTGGGAGCTCTGTGTAGATATTAATGGTGTTCTCATTACAACTGGGTTTTGATTTTCACTGCAGTATAGAAAAATCCCTGCTACAGGCCAAGATGGAATGCTTTATAAATTATCAGCTGTCACCTGCTGGAGTCATAGCTCTGAGCCATGGCAGTTCATGGAGATGAGGGACAGTAAGGTACCTGGCCAGAGGAGCTATAAAAGCTACTGCAATTAGGGAGTCTGTTCTCCTCAGGGATGCTGTGGTACATATGTCTCTGCTCAAGAACTCTTGCTGCCACATCTCTGCTTCCTTTCTTTCTCCTGAAGAGAAACATTCCTAAGATATGGTGAACCCAGGCTGGATGTCTTCTGCTGCCTGAGGATGCTTGACTCCACACATCCTTTACTGGAGACCAGCTTTCAACTTATTTTAGTGTACTACCTCTTCTGCACAGAGGTTTCCTTACACACAGAGTAACTCTGCCTTAATTAAGGGGGAACTCTGCCTTAATTCAGCTGGGAAAGCAAGATATGCAGCCTGAAGGTGTGATTTGGTCTGGGTCTTCCTACTGCTGCAGCTACTGAGCTACAGAGGCAGCCTCCATGGCCCCTCAGAGTTATGTTAGATTGTCAATGAAAATTACTTGTTTTTTGAAAGACAAATAATTTGATAATTTAGGCCTTTTAAAAATTTTTGGAAGCTCAGGGAGATGTAATGGGGATACATAGTCAACTGGACTTCTACTAAAAATAATACAAGATAAATTTGCCTACTGAGTTCAGCGTGTCTTAATAGCCTTCCCCTGGTGGTTTTATACTGGCTCCTATCATACATCAATGCTTCTTTCAACACATGCAAATAATACACAGGGCACAATTCATGCTCCCATAGAAAGCAACTTGCATTTAGTCACAAAGAGGCAATCAAAAGCTGGGCCAAATTCTGCACCTTTTGCTCACAAAAATAATCTCTGCTGATTTCCTAATGTCACTGTGATAAACCAGGATACATTTTATGAAAGTATGTTATGCTGCAATATATTTCACATTACGTCCCAATGCCAAAGGCACTTTTAAAACCTTCCATATGTCTTGCTAAAGCATAGTGGATGGGTTTCCTACACTAACAGAGAACATAACCAATCCCTCTCCATAATCATCTAACTTAGTCATACATCATCTAACTGAAGTGCTACAACTGCAAGATTTTTTAAACAGCCTATTATTTGTCAACAAGGTGAAGATTTTAATGCAAGTACCCTTAGATGAGCAGTTTGGATAAAAATTTGAGGTGTAAATTTACACCTCTGCATGGTGAGCTGGGCCCACTCTTTGAACTTTATTTAGTCTTTATTTATTCCTTTCTTGCTCAAAGAAGCAAAGTGTGTCACACAAGGCCACATGCAACGTTCACTCCTTGCAGTGGCCATTCACAAGTGTCACTGGGCACCCTCACACAACAGCCTCCACACCACAACTTACTGCCAATCTAAACCTGAGCTTATACTATGCTCAGGTTTGCAAGCTGCACTTGCAAAAATGCATGAAGGAGATAATTTTCAGCTAGACCATCTTGAATACCAGTGTCCAAGGTGCAAGGAATGCCAATAACGGCGTAAATCTTTGTTTCTGCCTTGAGATCTAAGTGAGTAGGCTGTGATACATTTTCTTTCTTCTCGCAGGACTGTTTCTTCTTTCACTCTGTTTTCTGTTTCTATGATGATGTCAGGAATGAGTTTGTAGGGGTAATATGTGAATATGTGAGGGACAGATATTTTCTGTCTGATCCTTTGCAACAGCATGACTTCTTCCAAAGCATTTTTACCTGGACAAAGCACTGTACACTGTTTACTAGCAGAAAGGGGCTTTCAGTATGAAAGTGTGAAGCAGGAATAGTGCATAATTATCTCCTTCACCTTGGTATTAATCTACATCTTCAAGGTTTGATCTTGTGCACATGAAGATCACGCTGTTGACTTCTGTGGGATTAAGTACTAGAAACACTCAGAGGGAATAATATAAGAAAGTGCTTTATAGCCACTCTTCATGGAAGGAATTAGAAATACCAGATGCAAGTTCAGGGAGAAGAAAGATGCAGTTGTTGCATTTTCTCCATTTAGAAACAGGCATCCAAAAATCAATATTCTTTATACATAGTCCTGAAATATGCTGCCTAAGGTGACTTGGACACTACAGTGATGTGTGTCCTCGAAATCAGATCAATACAAACATCTGCTCCAAAGGCCTACTACCTTAGTCATAACAAGTATAACTACTGACTCCTCAGGACATGGGCAGCTCCTGCAGAAAGTAAGCATACACATGGTCTCCAAACAAGTGTGTTTTTGGGGATAACACTTCAGGTACAGTTTGTCTGCTAATTTACTCATTGTATGAATTCCAGCAGACATCAGACATGATTTGGAGATGTTCTGTAAGAAGTAGAAAAAATATACTCAATGCAGCAAACTTTCATGATAAATATATGCTGTATAGTTTCATTTAAATGTATACACTTGTTCATTTTCTCCTCAAAATCTAAATAAATTATGCAAGCATATGTAATAAATATACCAAATTAGCAAGATATCTTTACTAGTACCTCTTGTTTTTTAATATGACCTTACAAAATTTTCAAATTGAAAAATTATGGGAAGCAGCGAGGCAGAATTTTCAGATTGACTGTTATAAGGGCAATGGAAAATTTCTCAGGCATTCTCAAAAATATTTCCATATTCAATGGAATTCCTTGTATCTTGAAGTGAATATTGTACCAGAACATTTGCTATTTTATGACACTCTTATTCATGTTCTTTCAATCACCAGCTTTCCTAGGAAACCCATGCTTAACATCCAAGGCTAGATTTGTATACCTTTAGAAATAATGAAGACTGAGCCTGTAGGAGGACACACACAGGTAAAACCTTTCTAGCCTCTTGTGTTTTGGGTGAGGTGAACTAATACAGATATTCTCATCTTTCTATGCCAACGAAAGAAAAGTTCACCAGAAATTCACATACTTGACACAATAGTCAGAGAGAAATAGAAGAATTTCCTAACTCACCCCCAGTCCCAATTGGGAGCACGCAGACCCCGATTATTTCTATAGTACTGCATTGACAGTCCCACACCAGCAAACTCCAGGCCTCAGTAGGCAATGTCTGTTTAAGGGAGACAATTTTGTTATAAAATATGTTTTTAGCGATTTTTTTTGAGGAGCACTATTTAAATGAGGCATGATGCCATTTAATACTACACCTAATACACCAGCAAGATGGTATCATTTGAAAGGAGTATCTGTTACTTTAAAGTCATTTTGCTCCCAGGAAGTAAGGCAAATTGCATTTGTTTTTCTAAAACGGTTACCCTTAATGAGCCTGCAAGGAATCTATTTCTGAGAGGGGCAGATTTGAGTGCAGCACTATTATTCCTAAGAAATTAGTCATATTGCATCACCAACACAAAACAATGAGACTAAAAAGCCAGGGCCATAATTTGCTCTCATGCATACTGGTATAACTCCACTGGCTCTGATTTTTGGGCACACCCGAGCTGAGCAGAGATGTCTCAGAGAAGCCAGTTATAGCCCGAAGGCTGCTCTGCTCTCCTGAGGAGTGAATGTCCCCCTGCACTGGCTGACAGATGGGACGGGAGCACCACAGGCTCGGCCATCTCCCTCCCCGCCCTTCCTCTTCTGATGCACCAAGGGTACGTGGCAGCTTGGTGCTGGGCCAGAGCTCCCCAGAGAGAGGGCAGTCAGGGCAGGAGACTGGCTGTTTCCCACCTTCCTTAGTCCTGTGGGGCTGATGCAAAGCTTTCAAATATTGAATCAGACGGAATCACTCCCCTTTCCTGGCATAGAACAATTGCAGAAGCCCATCATTTCTTATGCCTGTTGAAAAGTAAGAAAGAAATCAGTATATTGTGGTAGAGTTTGGAGACAGATGCCTTCCTTCTCTGTTCAAATACTACAGTGGTCTGTGTCCTGACTGACCTTTGCTGTTAAAGTTAGAATACATTTAAAAAATGTTAAAGTATTAACATTTTTAAAACATATTTTTTAATTAAAATGGGCTGGAACAAATTTCCATTCTTGGTCCTGGATTGAGCACTTTGATTCACACTGTGCTCTCACTGAGGTTTCCACCAAAACATTTGACAAAGGGTGGAGCTACTTCAGATTTCCATGCAGAGAATTAAGATCAAGATCTATCCTTGACATTTGAGCCTTACTCCAGCATAGATCAGGGGTTTTGACACTAATCCATGTTTAAGACTAAAATCTCATTTTATTTTTACTGTCAAAGCCCCTTCTCCTGTGCTCTTTTTAGCAACTCTGCAATGTTATGCTTGTGAATACACTGTAGAGAGAAAAAGTGAAACTAGTAACAAAAATAGCAGAGACATGATCTACTGAGCATCATCGTCTCAGCAGTTCCTTCCCCTTCCCCCAGCTTGTTCTCAAGTATTAAATCACGTTGTGAAGGCTGCCTTACAAAGGAGCACCTGAGGAAAGCAGCTGTAGTACACAAGGGCCGCTTACATCCCCACGTGTGTACTCCTAACCGTGACGGATGAGGGTGAGAAAGCTACGTGGGCAGGGAAGTAATTGGAAGTAATCACACAACAGACTTGCATAAGTGAAATGATGCATACAAGTAGTCTTTGGAGATTAAAGATATTTGGGTTGGGAGAGGAGCTTTAATTGGAACTGACCTTGTAAAACATGCTGCCTTATGTTCAGGCTTATAATCATGGGTGGGCCAGCTGATCTATTTAAAAATGCCTGGTTCACATTAACCACCCAGGTTTTAGAGACAGTTTTTAGATGCTTGGTGGTATCGCAGAGAATAAATTACAGTGTTTGAATACTGATCCAGCACACTCGCAGTTAATGGAAATGAGTACAGATGTTTGGTGTAGCACCTTCAACAGCACTATCATGCAATGTTTTGACCTCAGAGAACATTTTCCTTCAGGAATATAAAATACTAATGATCCTATTGCTTCTTCAGGGACAGCAGATTTCCAGTTGCTGATCTCTAGCTAGATTTTTAGCTGTAACAGACAAAAGATCTAATAAGCCCAGCGATTGTCCTAGGAAGATTTGTTCAAAATGAGTTCCTTCCATTGTAACACAGACCCAAACGTCCTAGGACCAACACTAACAAATGTGCCATTTTTCTCAGGAAAGCTGAACAGAAAAGAAATGCTGTATCTTTGTGCACCCTGGTTTGGGGCATGTGAAGGGTGGGGCTGCAAAGGGGAAAAGCAGATTTTTATGAGGAAGTCCAGGGCTGCAGTTTCCAGGGTCTGGATGCAACGAGCGCCTCTCTCTTTTGATCTCAAAAATAGCACAGACCAATTGTCTGTGAAAAAGCACAAATTCCCACCCCTCTTTAGAAAGGAAGAGTGTGAATATTGGATGTTTTGCATTTGCAGAGTTTTGATGGTGCATCCCTGATGTGAACTGGCAGCATTTTTTTTTTTTAATTTAGTTTTATTTATTTGGCAAATACTGAGTCCCAGTAATTCATCCTGCAGGTATTGTTTCAAGCTCTGCTTCCTGGGCTGTTCTCTGCATCAGCTGCGCCCCTGTCACAGCTGTGGGACCAGAGGAGCTGGGTGTCTCACAAAGGCTGGGTACTTCCAATAGGAAACAGGATGAGACCAAGCTCTGCTCCACAGACAGGGGAATAGGCTGGTGAAACATCTCTCCTTGAGCTGAAATCCTGCTCCAAGCAAAGGCCCTTGAGCAAGCTCCTGCCCTGTGCAAGCTTCAAGCTTCAGGGTTTCTAAGTATCCGCAACAAATCTGTTGCTAAATGGCATATAATTGACAACTGCATGTAAATTGTAGTACTTCTTGGGCAAGGGACTTGCAGTGTGAGAATACACAAAATGTCTTAGAAATGTTTGAGAATTGATGACTGAAGCTTGTAGTAATGAAAACTCAGGTTATAACAAAATGATGGTTTTTCTTAGAAATAGTTTGCTTTCCTCTATGTTATACATAAAAGCATATTTCCCCCCTTTCTTACCTCACTGGCCAAAATTGAGAAATTTGTTTTCTGCCAACAAATCAAGTTTCCTGTAAGGAACTCTTTCTTACCCTCACAGTTTCTGACTGGTTTCATGCGCATAACCTCCTGACTGTAATGTTTGGGTGTAGCATCACACTTCCAGGAAATCAAACCAAATTCACATTTGACACAAATGACTCAGGAGCTTAGAATAATATATTAAAGTGTGCTGTCTGTGAAGAAATGGCAATTGTTAAACCTACTTTTAAAGGAACAGTCTCTGATCTTTTTTCTTCCTGCAGACTCAGACTTCCTTAAAATCTTTTGACATGCCTCAATTTTTTTTTTTTAGTCTTCTGTTGCTAACCACTGTGCAGGCTTTCAAATGGATGCTGTCCAGAAATCCTATTACAATAAATTTACTGTATTAAAAAAATCTAAGGAGGAAATAAGATATGGTCATATTATTAAGTCTGACTGTTCACCACTGCCAGCTTTTCATCCAGCCCTTTGTTTATTGTCATCTTATCCTGCACTTAATCTCATTTAAAGCATAGGTGCTTTAGTACAAGGGCCTTAATTTTCTTTATTTTGAGTGCCTTCTGCATATATGATACCACATTTAAAGTAGATATTCTCTCTCTTTAAAGTGCCTTCTACATCTATAATGTAGAAATAAATTGTTATAGAAGCTAAATCAAGACTTGCAAACCTAGCCAAAATTTATTTCTGTGGCTCTTAGTCTTCTTTGTTGTAAATAACAAGGGCAGATTTTCTGTATTTTAGGATTTTTAAATTACCATATTTACCTAGAAATGCTGCTTAAAGGAATGGATTAGATACTAGCAAATCTGAATAAGAAATCAGCAGAATACTAAAGTGCATATCCCTAAAGAAATCTTGAGGATCACTTGTTTTAGCTGGAATTATCTTGGGATCTGTAATACCTATTTGTAGAGCAATAATTTGGAGTTTTCCAGGTTGACAGTCTGCTCAGAGGACAGCGGGAGAGCAGCTCTCTCTCCCCAGAGCTGCAGCACAGGGTCAGTGCTGACCTGGGGGCAGAGCACTGCTGAGATATTTCACTTTAAACCTTGGGGCCCAAACACAAGGTGGCACTGAGTGAGCTGTGTGGCCACACCAAAGGCAATGGGACCACGATGTGGCAGCCAGCTAACCTTATTTTTATGATGTGGTCCTAGCTGTCCACATCACTGCAGCTCCAAGTGTGGGGGGAAAAAAAATAAAAAATTTAAATGCTGCAGAAATAGAGAAATGGATTTTCCTTTTGCTTGGGAGGAGGAGGCAACACTGAGGTTCTGCTCCAAACACATCGTCCTTTCCCCATTATTCAGAAGACTGTTCAGAACGAAGTGGGCTCTCCAGACGAGTCCTGTGCTGATGGCTGGCGTGGTGCTGGGGCGGGGGGAGTCTTTCCACTCACTGGGTGGCAGCTGTTCAGCAAAGCACTAATGTTTAGCATTTTTGAGACGTTTTCTGCTGCATCAGGTTCCTGCCACCTAGTGGCGACAGTCCCGCCGTGTGGGACTGTCTGCGTCCCTTCGGCAACGCAGACAGCGGTTTTCACACCTTTTCATGAAAACAAAAAAACATCAGAGTATGCTTTCTAAAGCGCCATGTCCTAGGTTATTAATCAGTACACTGGATCCTCTGGTAAGTTTTATCTTTCATCTCCAAACCACATATCAGCCTTTAGAAGACTGCAGATGATATCCTTGACTTCCGTGAAAGAAAATGCCAAAGGCATGAGTTAACATCTGTAAATTTGCCTGCCCACTCCAGCTGGCTCTGCTTGGGTCTTGAAGCCAGAGGCAATGCAGTAATAAAACACAAGAATAGAGGAGCACTTAGAGGAGAAACCGGGCAGTTTTCACTCATTGCCATTCCTTCATCTGCCCAAGTCATCATACAGTTGTCAGCAGTCCATTGTTGGACTAGGCATTCTAGGCACTGCCTAGAAGCCCTGGAAGGTGTATCTGAAAAAACAAGTGTTTCCAAGTAGCTTTATTTAACTGATCTTGTCTTTCACCTTGATTCAAGACTATTGTCTTAACCCAGAATAGATACATGTAACAATCAGTTGTCAGCAAACCTGCAGTAAATTTTAAATTAAAATTATTTTAAATTAAAATTTATCTTTGTTAAATGACATTTTCAGCCTTGCTTAAGCAAAATACTTTTGAAGATTTGTCATCTTTTTGGTTAGACAATTTAATTCAGGGAAAAAAAATATATAGCATCTATCAACATTGCAGTGTTGGAGTTGTATCAGGAATTAATCTGGAGCAGCAGATTTATTGACCAAAACACAACAGAAATAATTGTTGACTTCAATCTTTCTGAACTGATTCAGCCACAGAACAGATTGCAGTGGAAATTTTCTAGTATTGTGCATTCATGTATGGTTTAATGGATTCAGGCCAATACTGAAAAGAAAGTCAGCATTCAAGTCTTCAGAGAAACTGTCATGCCATAAAATCTGCATTCTTCCCACCCAGAGATCAAAGATTCAACTTGCCCTGGTGAGGAGGTAGGAAGAAATCTGAAACCCTGAATTGCTCTACTTCGCAGGAACATGGAAAAATGTGGCATTTCTGCCACTATTTCCTGGAAACTGTTGGATTAGCTTTAAAATAATAGCAGGATGACCTATGAGTTCTTCTGATAAGAAATGTTGATAAAAGCTCTTGCTAATATGGAACCTTTACTCCGGAACCTCGGTAGATGATCCTGCTGTCTGTGTGATATGTGGGCCCTGGTCTTGTTCTCGACCATGCATTCTTCTTCCAATAAGCCTTTCTGCCATTGGGATTACCCAAAGGGCCCAGGAAGAAAAGAAAACTTCTGAGTGTAGCACTAATGATGGTATGCCAATAAAGGCTTTTAGGGATGTAATCAGTGCTCCTTAAATAATCCAATTCAAAACACAATGAGAACTATGTCTGAGAGATGAGCCATGCATCTCAAGGAATGTAAGAAATGGATTAGAAAAGCATCATTTGTTGAAGATTAAATATTTTATAGACAGAAAAAATGTGATAAATATGGCTTCTTTAAGCTTTCTTAATATGATGCTTTCAGTGTTCAGTGAGCACCAGGGGTAGAGCAAAGGCAGATGTAAACTAGGAGGAAAATCACCTGTAAGAGCTGCTACATTAGAATTACATTTTAAAGTTGAAGTTAGGATAGATACAGCATGTTATGACAGAAACCAATACAACATCTTCTTTAACAGCAAATTGTTTATTTGAGGATGACTATGTCTGGGAAGGAGCAGAGGGGGAAAAAATCAAACATTAAATGTCAAATAATTTTACTAAATTTGAAAAAGCAACAACTTCACAGAGGCTGCCAGCATGACCCACACTTAAAGGAGAAACTGAAAAATGGAGAAAACCCCCAAAAATATAATTCTATAACCTAAGAATAATATATCAGCTGTGATAATGCAGTCAAGCTGGACTAACTTTTTGAATCCTGTTGGCAGTATTCAATTAACATGCCAAATGATTCTCAGACATCTTCCTGGCATTATTTTTACAAAGTTTAATTTCTGATAAGACCAGAGCAGACTGAAACTCTCCTGGTTTTGATCTTGGTTTTTTTCAACAAAAGTGTAAAATATTTGGAAAATTTGATACTTTTCAATTGGAAAATTTAGATTTCTTCTTCATTGGGTGATTGCATACGGAATATTTAATATCTAGATATTTTCTACCAGAGAAAATGCTCTATGAGAAGTTAATGTCACACTGGAGGCAAATTTTCTCCAAAGAAAAGGTGGGATATAGTTTTCTGCTTGCTTTAGTGGCCCCAGAAGTTCTGCAAATGGGTGTTAATTAGTCTCAAACAGTCTGTCTTTACCATGCTGCTACACTGGACACTGTAGTCAGAGAGATTCACCCATTAAAAAACTTTTTTAAAGCTGGGACCACTGGGATATTCCAAAAATGTTAACTCTACTTTTTTGTATATGCAAATACAAACCCAGATGGAAACTTGCAGCATAAGTTTCTTTTCTTCAAAAGAAAGGGGTTTTCCCGTCACATTTCTATTTTTAAATGGATATTTGCAAACCTACCTAATACTAACATGGTTTCTCTCCTGCAGCTTTACATCCTGACACAGATCAAGGACTGTTTTGTCTGCTGAGAGAATTTCAGCTTGGCTATGATAGTAGAACTGGTGGAACACCTGCCTGAAGTAACCTTTAAAAACAATTAAGTACCATGACTGTTGGTTTTAATTCACTATGACACTGCTGTTTAGGTTAATGCTTTCACCATCCCTCTGTTCAGAACAAGATAATTGTTTTCCTTTTCTTGAGGTCATCAGGAATGTTGGTTCTCCCATCAACAGAACTTTCAGTATATGACAGTTACAACTTTATTTCTTCACCTGATATTGTCATTGAGGCTTAGATTGTGACAGCTCCTTGCAACTGATGATGGTGACATCCAGCACATCTGCAGGTGGAGATTTTTATCACAAAACATTTTGCTGCCATTCTAGATTAAAAAACAACAAAGCCTATTTTGCCAGAACTGACAATTGATGGTTCTCATGAATGACATCCAACCACCTCTCACATGGCCAAGCTCAAGCCGCTGACTAGAAAACAAAAGATTATAAGACTCCTTTTCAGAACTCTTAGCAGAGATGATCAGCCAATGGCCCTATATTTAGATTTGGTGTGTGGAAAGAAAAGGGAAAAATCTTCAGCAGGCTCTACCTCTGAGTTTGCTCCATTGATTTCAGTGGAAGCCACTTAAGAGAAGAAAGTTTCAGCATTTTCTTCCCTGGTACTGTCACAGAAAGAAAAACCCTAATGAAATTATCTTTGGAAGTGAGCCATACCAAGTCAGGTATTTTGAAATGAATTCAAAGTATCATATTTAATTTCAGATATTTTCTGAAAGCTATTAAGTACACAAAGCTCTGGTTTATCTACAGTTGAAAAGTCATCCAAGACTAAATTGATTGAAACTTAAATTTTGGGTACAGAAACTAAGCCATTGTGATAAGGACCAGATTGCTGGTTGGGTGGCATTTTCCTTTTCAAGTGATATTGGAAACTCTAGATTTTGACACAGATTGAAAGAAAATACTAGAAACATCTTATTTGTGCAGGCCAGCTGTAAACATGGTACCCATTTTATAAAGGTCCTGAGAAGATCCCACCACCGGGAGGTCTGGCTGCCAGGGCTAGGAAATGATGCAGAGTTCCTTTAGCTGGGAATGTGTGGAGTAAGGATCAACTGCACAAGCCTTTGGAAAATCTCATTAACAAGACCCCAGAGAGCAACACGGAGCACTGGGCCCCTCCCTGGGACCACCAGGGGTAGGGCCAGGCTCAGCCTGTAGCTCCACACCTGCGTCCCCTGCAGCCAACACAAAGACTGATGCTATCTTCAGCCAGAGATGGGTAAGGCCCTCCAGGAACACCCTCAGCTTCCTTGCTCAGTTTCCTTGGTGAACATTACCTGGAGGAAATAATTTTTTGAAGGAACTCAAGATACATGTGTCACAGTGACACAGCATGTGTGTCATATCTGCTGTAGAAGGGATTTCAGGATTTTTGCCAACTGCTGTTTACACAAGACATTATTTGAATGGTGTCCCTGGGGGGCTGCAGATGGGGAAGGAGGTTGAAAACAGCTGTGGTGGTAAATATTAGATTTCTTTGTGCTCATACGTATGTCAGACAGAAGTGAAACTCAGACAATTAAGAAATTTCAGCTTTAATAAGGACATGCTGACAAGATCATTAACATTTGATTTGTGTGGCACTGGATCACCTACCAGGCAGGAGCACATGATGGCACTTCTGGTGAACTATCCAGAGTGCAGAGTTTGTTATTTATACTGGCTTTATATTGTCTGGGGGGAACTGGTGTGGTATGGATAGGATATACTCAAAACCAATAAAAACTGGAACACTTTTAAAGCACATTCAAATCCTGTGCCCAGAGCACTTTATGCCAAAAGGCTGCAGCGTTGTGATGCAGTATTCAGTGCCCTAAAATATTCCTGTGTATTGCCTAACACAATACACTGATGTAAAGGTGATCTGCAGTAACTAAAGGCTTATACAGAATGTTCAGAAGCTCTTGTCCTTGTGAACAGCCACAACCATGTGTCAGAACCAGGTACACAGTCAAACAGATTTCTTGCAATACCTAAATACAGGTAAGAAATGCGTACACCACCATCTGTGTGTGGGCAGACAAAGGCAGGAGAACAAGATTTTCATTCTGTCTATCTGGGCTGTCTGTCCACCTCCTGAAGGATGCTGCCAAGAGCAGCAGGGAAGAGGGATAGCTGCTCACACCCTGATTCCAAAAGAACATAAAAAACAATCTCCTTTGGACAGTGTGGCTAATTTACCTAATGAGTCTTCCCTTCTAAATGGCTATGAGTCAGCATCATGGAAGTGTGATTTCTTACTGATGTATGCATATAGCACCAATAGTGCTATAACAGATTATTGTTACAAATGGCACGCAGAGCAAAGTAAGAAATGAAAAATGCCAAAGATTTCACTTAAAGTTCAGGATGTCTCTTACCTAATGTTTTCTTAATACAACATGGGGAATTCTGTCTACAGTCACTATTAGCTTCTTTGCCTTCCCTTTTGAAATTGAGTTGCATTACCTTGCAAACCCAGTAAAGCTTGCCCACCAAAGCCATGGTACTGTACTTGTGGCCCATCTCATGTTTCCATTGTTAACAGTGCACTTCCCAATGCATCAGATCATCCCGGGAAAATACTCACACATCCTGTGTACAGGAGTTACTCCCTGAGGGGCTGTCAGAACAGATTATTTATGCCAGCATTGCACAATTTTGCTACTGCAGTGCACAAATCTTATGCACCTTTAAAAACAGAAAGGAGATTATTTTTACAGTATGAACAGTCAAGTTGACTGGCAATGACTGAGTGCACAGAGCTGCACACATATCACAAAGCAATGCCCTGTGCTCCCTACAGACACAGACATCACTGTTGTTTATACCTACAAAGTGGGTGCAAGCTCCTTCACTGAAGGATGAGCAGCTGCGGCCTCTCTGTGCTCTTCAGGCAAATATTAGATCAAAATGACACATGCTCTCCTACTTTCTTTTATCTTCTAATGCAAAAATGAAGTTTGCCATGGTTGCCCTTGCATCATCTACACACATTTGAGATACTCTGGTCTGCTTTTGAACCGGAATTCTACACTTTTTAAAAACTACCTTGTGCTTTTATTAAAAACCAAAAACCCAACCCTCATGATGAGCAGATATCAAACCATGGCTAGAAATCTCATTATTCTCACTTTAAAGAGGGAGGAATCAAAGGCTATGGATGCTGATTTCCAAAATGGTCTGAGCTAAGACATTTTAGATCCAAGATCACCCTGGGTTTCCATGGAGTTTGTCAGCCCTTGGTTATGGAAAGCCCTGCTATATGTGTCTGGCCCTGGAGGTTAAAGATGAAATTCTCAAAGGCAGCCATCACTTTTGATAGTGTCTTGCCCTAAGAACATACAATGCACAAGTAAGTAGATGATAGGTTGAGAATTGGATCTGTCTATCCATATTTCATGTTTATGACCTCTTTTACAGCTATAAAGAAGAGCCATATAAGCTTTTTTGCTGTTCAGAATGAAATTGTACTAGAGAGACAGACTACTTTAAGATGATAAGAGTTAATGCTTTTGCCAAGCTCAGGGACATGAAGCCAGGATATCTTCAAATCCAGACTCCTGTAAGCAACAAAACACTGCCCTTTTAATGACTGCTGGATCAGCTCTGTCACTTGAAAAAGGGATTGAAATGAGTTCTAAAATGAAAGTAGTTTTAACACTGCATTTTTAAATGGGTTGTAAAATAAGCCGGGACAAGTTTGCACAAGAAACATTTGCTCTCAAGAGTAAGACCATGGGATCTGAGCCAGGCCAGCTGTGCTACCACTCCTTTACTCCGTACCAGTGAGTGCCAGAAGCTACAGATTCTGGAGGTAGAAAACACGTTTCATTGCTCCTGTTTGATTCCCTTGAGGCTGACACATGGAGTGGTGCTGTCAGGCTTCACAGCAAGCTGTGTCTAGCCTCCTTTGGCTGCAGGGAGGGCTGCTGATACATCATGCTCTGAGTTTTGGCAAGAGACACCACCAGTGTTAAAACAAAAGGAGGAGACTTCAGGTTACCAGCTCACTAAGAGAAGGATGCCTGCAGTATGTGAGCTTACAAGCAATGAGAGAAACAGGTCACGGGAAGGTCCCTATTTAGTTAGATATAATAATTAGCTGTTCACAGGCTGAAGTGAAAGTCTTGAAGCCAAGACTCAAGAGTATGGGTGTCAAGAGATAGAAAAGGTCAAAGATTAGGTCTGGAAGTATAGCAAAATGTGGTGAAGCTGATGGGAAAACAAATATGAATTTGAAATTATACGCATAAAGAAAATCAAAACAATTTTCTTATGGTTTACCAAAAGAAATTGCCTCTTTTGATTAATTTGAAGAACAAAAACAAGATAATTTAAATGTGGAGTAAGAATCAGCAAGGCAAATTAAAATGCTTAAATTTGCTCTATAGGAAATACAGGACGAAGATGGTCAACCACTCAAGGGATACAGAAATGTGAAGTGACTTGAACTCGAAACTACTTAGATGTGTAATGTAGCACAAGCTTTAAATGCTTATTTCTTAAAACAACAGGATCCAATAAATTATACAGACCAGTTACTGAGGGATACACACTTACATCAGTCCCTGCAAATTTATGTTCCAGAAAACTGGAAATAATCCTTTCCTGCTTTTCCAGACTGTGAGTTTGTGAATGCAGTGCCACTTTTTCTACACAGATCCATATTTTCATTATTCATTTATTTATTCAACTTTCATATGGAAATACTGTCACCAGCCTAAGCATCTTTGCATTCTTACATCATATTGCCTTGAATACCTGTATGTTCAGTAATGTGTATGCATTGAACCTGAAGTGGCTCATATACATCAACAGTGATAAAAAACACGAGGTAAAGACACTAGTAGCTCAATGGTTGACATATTTATTGAAGTGCTTCTCCCACATAAGCTATTCCTATCTCATAGCTATAAGGAGAAGATCTAAAATGCAGTTTCAATCAGTGCATAAAGAGGGATGTGAATTCCATTGTTTCAGGATAATTTATTGTGTTTTAGCTTTAAAAAATAAAAAGAGACATGAAAAAATACAAAAATCTGCATATCAGGATGGCATGGTGTCCTACTATGTTTCTGCACTAAAGAATCAAATCCATCTCCAAATTCAGACAGCCCCAAAACATCTATAAAAGCATTGTTGTAGTTTGGTAATTGAAAAACACCCTAAAAACATATGGAAATTATGTTTGGCCTGGTTTCCATACATATCAAAGAGGAAAGATTTCTGGCAAACCTGGAATATGTATTTTGAACATTGTATTTCTGCCAGCTGGCTTTGCACATTCTGTAGCAAGTTTGCACACTACTTTAGAATATGTACTGAACTAGACCTGATTGAAAATCACAAAATAAATCACCATAATAACAAACCAAACAACTTTATATGGTGGACCTAGTGGTTTCAAGTGTAATCAGCAAGTAAATTATACCAAAACTGTTGTCTTGATCACGAAATTCATGAATAAAGATGTGTGAAACTTGAAAACACTATCAACGCAGCACCTTTCTTCTGCTCCCCCCGCTGCTCTTCACATCGCATTAAAACATTTTACTTTGCTCGCAAGCGTTTCATTACAGATCGGTGCTCTCCCCTGCCTCACATCGACAGTAACAAATTGTTGCTCGCTGGTTACACAGGGTCCCAGCAGACCTAAACTCTGCTTGAGTTGAGTGAGTCTGGCACTGACATTACTCCTGTGCCTGGGAGAGGCAGGGGGCACAAGGCCCTCGCTCAAGAACAGAACAGAGCAGTTCTTTTCCCAGAACAGCGAACCCGCGGAGGGTCGGCAGCCAGGGCAACAGGGAGTGTAAACACATCGCCCGGGCCGTTCTCGGGCGGCACGTCCGCCTCTGCACTTTTCTTCCACCGCCCTCCCCGTTCTTTTTAATGTGATACAGCGAAAACCAGGCGGGATGGAGATTAGCAGGGGGAGGGCAGTCAGAAAATCGACCCCCGAGGGAAGATCTGAACAAGAAGGTGGATTAGGCTCTCCTGACCGGGTGGCGAGGTCGGGTGAGGTGGCGAAGGCGGATCGGCAGCTAACACGCCATCGCAGAGGCTCCAGAAATGTAAGTAACTTTTTTTTTTTTTTCCTTTCTCGAAACGCTGTTTTTGTAGCGCCGTAAAGCTGCATGCGTGGACACGTGATTTTTTTTGTAAGCAGGCGCCCAAGATCCCGCAGGCCTTGTGATGCACTAACACCGGGTGCCTCCCCGTTGTGCTTCCCCAGAGACACAGCCCGGCCGCACAGCACCGTTACCGGGGCCAGTCTTTTAACGTGGACAAGGCAGCGCCAACAGCCCCCGGCAGCACCGCTGCGAGCGGCTCCGGCTGCCACACGGCCCCCAGGCCCGGGCCAGTGGGGAAGCGGCGCGACCGGGCTCTCCCCGCCCGCGCTGGGCGGCCGCTGCGCAGGCGCCCGGCGGGCCGAGGAGAGGCGGACCGGGCCGGGCCGGGCCAGCAGCGGGGCTCGGGCCGGGCCAGCAGCGGGGCTCGGCCCCGGCAGTGCGGGGGCCGCGGCTGCACCATGCCCGTGCGGTTCAGGGTGAGCCGAACGGGAGCGGGGCCCGGCGGGGCGGGCGCGGCCCCGGGCGCAGGGGGCAGCAGGAGTGGGGCTGCGGCCGGTCCGGGGTAGCGGGGAAGGGCCCTGCGCTGCGGCGCCGGCTGGTGAAGGCAGAAGGAGTTCTGTCCTGTCGGGTGACAGCGGGTCCAGGCTGTGTTTGTTCTTGAAACCATTCACTTGAAGACATAAGACAGATGCTTTTTGTTTTGATTTTTTAAAATTTTAAATTATTTTTTGGTGCATGAAATGCTTCCACGTTTTCTCAGCAACACTTTTTGTTTTCCGACGTGGGTGAGTTTGGAAGATGCAGAGCAGCCTGCCAGCTTA
>WBNQ01069342.1:0-23200 GCA_013401375.1 Spizella passerina | reverse complement strand
CAGACTGAGGCACAAGTACAAAGAAATTATATATTACTGAACAAGAAGAGGAAATAAGGAGCAACCAACCATGAATCAAAGTACTTTCTTTCCATTGTACCATAAGTGGCTTGCTTGGATTTGTCCTTCAAATAGATCTAGGAAGTTATTGATCTGCTCTAGATGGCTTTCCTGTTTTTTTAATATTTTTGGTTGGTTGGTTGGCTCTTTGGACACCACCTGTCCAGAGAGGAAAACATTTGCTTCTACCCCCTTTGATTTTCCTTCAGGAGTGGCCATACTGCCCTACAAATACAGTGGTTATATCTGACCTCTGGGCATCAGGTAATTGTTATTTGAGGAAGGACCAGAAGATTATAATTTTCTAAAAAAATGTCCTGCCCCCACTAGTTTAATTTCTCCTGACAGTGATACAAGGAAATAAGCCATTGGAGTAGTCATTATCAGGATTCATGCTGATCCATATTGCCTGCCTAACAATTATTTTATATTTTCTGCAGTGTGAGGCATGTTCATCAATGTTTGAATTAGAAGTGCAAACCTATAATTACGTTTTCCACAGACAGAAAAAGTGAAGTTTCATTTGTGATGATGAATATGCAGCTCTTTTAAAATGTTCCTTAGTTTATTATTAGAAAATAAAGGAAAGAAAGAAACAGAGGGGGATTTGTCTGTCATTTATACTAGGGAAATGGCAGTTATATTGAGAAATTTTTGTCCCTTTTAGCAGCAAAACATCAAAGACTTTATATCTTTTCTTCAATGTATAGGGCATGAGAAAGGAGAGTATATATAATCTACTTATGATAACTTCATTATAAAGAACCTACCATCTATATGGAATAAAAGAATATTAACAGCATTGAGATGTACATTTATGTTTTTGTACAGAAAATAAGAGCGTGCTTCTGTGTAAGAGTGTGTTCTATCCATTGGCTAGGACTAGGAAGTTTTTAGGCATCAAGTATGTCCAGCTTTGGGGTTTTGCCTTAGAGTTTTAAAGTTCTGAAGAGAGTGGTCTAAAGGAAGAACTATACTTCAGAGAGCTCCAGTTTCATGGTCCCATTTTCAGCTCAGAGCCTCCCTCAAGGAGGCTGCAGCAGGTCTGCCCCTCACTATTGCATCCTTGATTTCAGCCAGCCAGAAGCCTTTGCAAAGCTTTGTGCTTCTCTGCCTGATCTGACAGCATTGAAGTTGTTCCTGCTGTACCACAGCATAAGAGATACTTTTAGACCTCAGCCACTGGGCATTGTTCTTGATTTGATCTGGAAATGAAAGTACTTAGACCACAGGTTGTCTCCATCACTCTCAGGCCCAAGCTCTGCAAAGAATTAGAATCCTCTTGGCCTGCTTTTCTTTTCTAAATCTATGCTAGTTACAACTCCAGTGACTACTCTTTTCTGGTATCCAGGAACAAGAGGTACATCTTGTCGCCTTCTTCTCTGACTTTATCAGTTTCAGAAATTCTGTATGAATTGTTTCCAGTATGGTGTAGTCTATTTTGTACATTTATATTTATATTTTATGTACATAAGACAGAACAAGAGGAAATGGCACAAGTTTTTCCAGGGGAGATTTAGATTAGATTGGAACATATTGCCCAGGGAAGTGGTTGAGTCCCAGTCCCCAGAAGTGTTTAAAAATATCTGCATTAGCACTTGAGGACATGATTTAGTGGTGAACATAGTAGTACTAATTCAAAGTTGGACTTGTTAGTTAAAAGTTAAACTGTTCCAGAAGTAATGATTCTATGATTCTACTTAAATTTTATTCTGCAAATCAAAACTAAGCTGTGACCAAGCACATCCAAGATGTAGCCAAAACGAGATAGTGGAGAAAGGCTGCAGCAGAACAGGTATGTATAGAAAATAATATTGATTCTACAGAGAAATTCACAGTTCACAGCAGCCAGGTAAGTGTGACTCCCATGCCATTTTCTAGTTGGCCTCTGTTAAATATGATCNCTACCAATAACCATAAGCTGAATATCTCAAATAAGAACTTTCTCTAATCTAACTCTTACTAGTTTACAGCAGAACTCCCTCTGGCTGTTAGTCTTTCAGTATTGCATTTCTTTTCAGCAATGTTTGAAACTGAGCAATAGTCAGAGCAATAAGGATTTTCTATTACTGAACTGAATTAAATCAATTTTTAAGTGGTTGAAATGTCAATGTGACAACACAGATGGAAATCCACAACCCAAACTATTTGGATGAAATGCAAACAAAAAATCCTTATTGTCTAGCTTTTTCTTTAAATTAAACAGAATTCAAATCTACAGGTTTTATTTCCAGTGATGTAAACTGGCATAGTTTGCATCAGCTATGAATGACCTCATAATGTTGTACAGGTGGACAGACCCCCAGCATTAGTAACTTCAGAGACCAGTAGACTCTACTGCCATATTTAAGCTGTGCAAAGCAGTTGTTTGATTGAATTGTGCATCTAGTGCTGCTTTCAGGAGGACACAGGGGAGTTGATTTGTTTTTCCACCCCTCTGTTGTTGTCATCTTTGAGTTTGCTGCTAACAAGTCTCTCAGACTGAGGCACAAGTACAAAGAAATTATATATTACTGAACAAGAAGAGGAAATAAGGAGCAACCAACCATGAATCAAAGTACTTTCTTTCCATTGTACCATAAGTGGCTTGCTTGGATTTGTCCTTCAAATAGATCTAGGAAGTTATTGATCTGCTCTAGATGGCTTTCCTGTTTTTTTAATATTTTTGGTTGGTTGGTTGGCTCTTTGGACACCACCTGTCCAGAGAGGAAAACATTTGCTTCTACCCCCTTTGATTTTCCTTCAGGAGTGGCCATACTGCCCTACAAATACAGTGGTTATATCTGACCTCTGGGCATCAGGTAATTGTTATTTGAGGAAGGACCAGAAGATTATAATTTTCTAAAAAAATGTCCTGCCCCCACTAGTTTAATTTCTCCTGACAGTGATACAAGGAAATAAGCCATTGGAGTAGTCATTATCAGGATTCATGCTGATCCATATTGCCTGCCTAACAATTATTTTATATTTTCTGCAGTGTGAGGCATGTTCATCAATGTTTGAATTAGAAGTGCAAACCTATAATTACGTTTTCCACAGACAGAAAAAGTGAAGTTTCATTTGTGACGATGAATATGCAGCTCTTTTAAAATGTTCCTTAGTTTATTATTAGAAAATAAAGGAAAGAAAGAAACAGAGGGGGATTTGTCTGTCATTTATACTAGGGAAATGGCAGTTATATTGAGACATTTTTGTCCCTTTTAGCAGCAAAACATCAAAGACTTTATATCTTTTCTTCAATGTATAGGGCATGAGAAAGGAGAGTATATATAATCTACTTATGATAACTTCATTATAAAGAACCTACCATCTATATGGAATAAAAGAATATTAACAGCATTGAGATGTACATTTATGTTTTTGTACAGAAAATAAGAGCGTGCTTCTGTGTAAGAGTGTGTTCTATCCATTGGCTAGGACTAGGAAGTTTTTAGGCATCAAGTATGTCCAGCTTTGGGGTTTTGCCTTAGAGTTTTAAAGTTCTGAAGAGAGTGGTCTAAAGGAAGAACTATACTTCAGAGAGCTCCAGTTTCATGGTCCCATTTTCAGCTCAGAGCCTCCCTCAAGGAGGCTGCAGCAGGTCTGCCCCTCACTATTGCATCCTTGATTTCAGCCAGCCAGAAGCCTTTGCAAAGCTTTGTGCTTCTCTGCCTGATCTGACAGCATTGAAGTTGTTCCTGCTGTACCACAGCATAAGAGATACTTTTAGACCTCAGCCACTGGGCATTGTTCTTGATTTGATCTGGAAATGAAAGTACTTAGACCACAGGTTGTCTCCATCACTCTCAGGCCCAAGCTCTGCAAAGAATTAGAATCCTCTTGGCCTGCTTTTCTTTTCTAAATCTATGCTAGTTACAACTCCAGTGACTACTCTTTTCTGGTATCCAGGAACAAGAGGTACATCTTGTCGCCTTCTTCTCTGACTTTATCAGTTTCAGAAATTCTGTATGAATTGTTTCCAGTATGGTGTAGTCTATTTTGTACATTTATATTTATATTTTATGTACATAAGACAGAACAAGAGGAATTGGCGCAAGTTTTTCCAGGGGAGATTTAGATTAGATTGGAACATCTTGCCCAGGGAAGTGGTTGAGTCCCAGTCCCCAGAAGTGTTTAAAAATATCTGCATTAGCACTTGAGGACATGATTTAGTGGTGAACATAGTAGTACTAATTCAAAGTTGGACTTGTTAGTTAAAAGTTAAACTGTTCCAGAAGTAATGATTCTATGATTCTACTTAAATTTTATTCTGCAAATCAAAACTAAGCTGTGACCAAGCACATCCAAGATGTAGCCAAAACGAGATAGTGGAGAAAGGCTGCAGCAGAACAGGTGTGTATAGAAAATAATATTGATTCTACAGAGAAATTCACAGTTCACAGCAGCCAGGTAAGTGTGACTCCCATGCCATTTTCTAGTTGGCCTCTGTTAAATATGATCTGTAAGTTTCTGCTGCTTGTGATATAATGGGGAGTATGTGGTATTGAGAGGTTAATAAACAAAATGCAGTGGAAAATGAAGGTTACTGAGTAAAAAGAGTCATTGTCAACTAGGTTTATAACAGAAAAGTTACTGTTCATAAATAAGTGGTAGGTCCTACATCTCAGTAGGTGGAAAAGACTGTTGAAAGGGTGGACCTCAATTCTTATTCATAAACTCAGCATTGTTGAAAGTCAGGCAGAAATAAACCTTGCAAAGGCAATTATAACAAGTGAGAAAGGTTTTCTAGTAAATAGGGAGAAAAGTGGAATAGCAATGTGTTAAAAGTGGGTATTGTCCTAAAGATAATATTGATCTGGCTCAAAAATTGAATGTTTCATCTCCGTTTTCAATAAAGAGGACTCTATAATGCAGCGGCAAAGGCAGAATGGCTAATAAGAATAACTATACAGAAATGCAAATTACAATAGCTGAGGTGAAATAAAACTCAGATGACTGTTGGTGTCAGGAAGATTGAATAACCTTTTTCAGAAATACTGAATAATTGACAAATGAAACTGAGATCAGTAGCATGGATTCCTATTAAACCTATCAAGTTTTATACTTAATTATTGAAGAAAAGCAAAATTAGTATTTGCAATTCCTCTTTTGCAATTTGCAATTGGAGAGGAATAAAATGTAGGAGAGGAACTATAAACAATTTTGGTTTGATAAAATGTGAGAAGAAGAGTATGTTAAGGAAATAATCTATTTGGCTGTAGCTATTAAAATAAATCCTGATTTACCAAAAGTGGATTTTATCCAACCAGTCTGGCATTTTCCTTTGAGTTTAAATATTTGTCTTAATGAGGTTCTCAATATTAGAGCTGAACATAAAAATAGAAAAACATTTTCATGAATAATCAGCTAATTTTAATAGATTTTCCCTAGTCATGACCAACAAGAATAATCACCCTTATTTTATTGGCATTAACATATCACACTGTTCAACTGTACTTGTCAGCCGGCATTTTCCTGTTTGTAAACACTACCACCTTTACCCCTTCAACATTAACAGATTGTAAACTCACAGCAAAATTATAAGTATAGGAGGGAGACACCATTTTAATTTTGGAGACAACAGGTGAATTATCACAGGGTGTATAGGGAGAGAAAAGAATAAGCCTAAGAGAATGGGCAAGGAAATTTCCCATGAGGCAGGATTTGAAAGAAAGATTCACTCTACTCAGTTTCTTCTCTTCTAAATCCTGCCTTCTTGCAATTGTCATACAGAAGAAGAAAGAAAATATCCTCTCCCAGTACCTTTTCTATTTCCAAACTGATGACTTCAAAATAGCTGTATTTTTTTTTCCACTTGGGTTTGGGTATAGCAGCCCTACAGTCCTCTTCTTCCAGAAGTACCTGCGGATATGTACTCAGCTTCAAAATAATTCTAGCCCTAATCACAGAGCAGCTGGGGAAACATAGCACTGATTCAAACACCACCTGAGAAGCTGGATTTATACTAATATACTAATACTTCAGTGATTTCAAAAGTATCATTGTAAAGGAAAATTGAGATCACCTTAAATGAGGTTTCCATACGTAGGCTACAGTTGGGTCACTATCCTAAATGTAGATGTTCTGGAGTATCTTGGTTTCCAGTTGTTAGTCCAGAATGAAAATTGACATCTCAATATGTTTCATGCAAGAAATACTATTCTTTTTAAATTTACAATTTAAAAATAAATTTTTCCTTATTTATAAAATACAGAATTTGTTTCATCAGACTTGGTTCTCAAACTCACTAACACTCTCCAATTGAGAACATGAGCATACTAGACATTTCTTCTATAGAAGGTCAATAGGACAAAAGCAAGTACAGACTTCTGGGAATAAATGTAGTAGAAAAATCTGCTTAAAATTTTGTAAATGGCAGTTAAATTCCTCAGAATTGTTGGGTTTTTTTCCCCTCAGAATTCTGAACATCCAGGGAAAGTTCTAGATCCTAAATGTTGACATTTTCCAAGTAGAATACTACTTAAACTTAGACTTGCAATTCTGCCCAGTTTGTTTTGATATTTTGAGTGTTCATTCTGAGTGTATAAATTTTCATTTTGAAACCTGAGTACTGGAGAGTAGTGGTTAGTAACTTGAAAGCATGAAAACTGCTTACTTAAAGGTGCTGCTTTGAGAAGTCCTGTTATTCCTCTAACACTCCTTTTTACTCTTTTCCAGGATGAGGGTCTCTCATGTGTGTGTATAAGGGAATGTGACTGCAGCCAGGCCACAGGTTGGAGGGCCTGTGTGTCCGTGGTGGCAGCAAATGCCAAGAGCCCAGTGGGTGGGTGACCGTGCCAGAACCTGGAGTGGGACAGATGCCCATGGTGCCAGCCACTGGAGGAAGTGTGTAAATTGAGTGTGTGAGGGCCAGCAAAGATCAAACCAGGCAAGCCGCCACGTCAGTGTGATGATCTGGGAGCCTGGGGGTGAATGGTTCTCTAGGAGTGAGACCACAGGGATGTGGGGCAATTGTTGGGAGCCAGGAGAGCCCAAGTTCACTCCATGTGTGAAAGCATTTGTGCCAGCAGCTGGGCAGACTAGGAGTCAATGCTGTGGGCTTAGTCTGAACTCACTCTGACCACATGCAAATTTATGTACTCCCAGTAGCAGATCTCCATTCTGCTCAGCAGAGAAGGGAGCAGGATGAGGCCATTCACATCATCTTGCTCAAGTGAATTCTCTGTCAATGTGTTGTGTTTGTATGTGTGGCCAGACCTGTAGACCTCTGCTTTTCACTTGTGCTCCACAAACCTGCACATGCATATTCTGGAAAGGAGCTCAGCCTTGCTACCTTTTGAACCTGACAATAGGGAGCTGAGAAAGCCTTGTCTCCCTTAGGCTTGCAGATCTAGTCTAATTTTCCCCTAACCAAACAAAAAAAACCCCACCAAGTCTTACTTTTTGAACAAATGGAAGTTTTCTTTGGCATAAGACTGAGGCTTTTCTTTTCCACAGATGAATTTGTTGTACCGGAAGTCAATACATGTGATGCACTTGCTAATAAATGACTTTTAATTTCAATGTTAAGCCCTTCCCTTTCTTTGGTGGCTATTTGGCATTACCACCTGATGGAAGTGATCTTTAGTTGGCCCTCTCTTTGTCTGCACCAGCACTAAAACCACAGACCAACATTAAAACACTAATCATATGCCAAGTGCACTTTATTTCAGTCATGTCTGGTCTCAGTCAATTTCGTGCAACTAAAAGGTTGAGATTGCTGATCCCCAACCCCTTCCTTGTAAATGTACTGCAACTTCTACTTTTCTTCCTAATTTGATCTAAAAATGCGACTTTAAGCTTTTGCAAGAATGTACAAACAAATGAGGTCTGAAATCAAAAGACCATCAGCTGATGGCAGAGCAGGCAAGTTGTTCCACCAGAGCCCTTCCAGAAGAGTGTAGCAGTTGGTGGGGGGGAAAGGTTGGCATTAGCAAACTGCTTTTACATTTTCCTCCTTTGATATGTCAAGTAGATATCACATTTACTGCCAACACACGGTGCTGGTGTTAATGGTGAAAGACTGAAGACCTAAAAGGACACCTTCGGCTTCACTGACTGGAATGGAAATATGGAATATTTTTACAGGGTCCGTTGGTATTCCAAATGGATTCAAAATATAAATAGTGTTTCTGCCATACTAGTGTCTGATTATTAAAGTAAATTTTATCCTCTCTTTGCTTTTCAGAGACTGTAATTTACAATTTGCCTTGGCTTGTTGGCATATGCCACACCACGTTTAGAATGGGTTGCAATTTTATCTTTAGAGAATTTCTTAACTGAAAAAGGGCCATTTGGTATATATGGTTCAGTGGTGTCATTTTGAAGCTGCAATGTCCTTTTGAGTCTGAAATGGTTTTATATGAAAGGATTTTCAAATGGGCTCATTTATACCTCACATGCCCAATATTCTGGATTTATGCTAAGAGAGAGCCAAGGTTTCTGACTTTATAAATCTCTGTCATGGCCTTAAAATGCCAGATAGAATTCACCAGTCAAAACCTTGATTCTTCAAGACCTAGAGAATGTTTGCCATTGAGTTTAATCAGCCCCAAACTTAATCCTCTATAATATCAGCTTTCTGTTTTATGACTACATATCAAAGGTTAACAACACATTCATGCAGCAATGTTGTGTTCCATGAATATTGTTCTGAGCTATAAATTTTTCCGTTTTAAAATTATTTCCCTGCTATGTGACAGAGTAGAAAGTAAGTAGAGAAAGGAGAGAGGGAGAGAGTGCCACTCCATCAAGGGAAGATGTGTTATAAAAAAATTCAGACTATCTCCTCTTCTGCCATAATTAGATTTACGCGACTAACAGGTACCCATACAGCACATATTTATCAAATTCTCAAAGTCAATTTTCATAGTTCTTTCACTCACTCAGACTCTAAAGTTCACATTTAACTTTTAATTAAATCTAGAGAATATAATATTGAATAAAAGTTACATTTATCAGTTTAATTTTGAAATGCTTACTGAATATACATTATTGCTCTGTGTTTGAATTGAATTTCATTTAAAGACCCTTTATTCCTGCTGTAACTACTTAGATTCCCATGGCTTCATGATTTCTCCAAAAGAAAGGGAGTTGATTATGTAAGCAGTAAGTGGTCTTCATTCCAGCTGTAAAATACATGCTAAGATTTCTTTGACAGACTAGCCGCTTTTTGTTCTATAGCTGTTCACCTGTAGATGTCTGTTGATAATAAGTTGGTCCCACTGCAATGAGAAACATATTTAATGTTTTTCAAATAATTGCCGCATTATGGGATAACAGACCCCCATTCTTTTGTAACGTGTACTGCTGGAATCAGAAAATTAGTCATTACTGATCAGAGTTTGTAGAGAATTAGGCATGGAAATGGCAACATATGGATAAATTGCTTGCATATTTAATATTTATATTTTGTTATTTTGTATTGACAGCAGGAATGCATAACAGCTTGCATGTATGCTATCTAGATGAATGAAGAATGAAAAGCTAATGTTGTGCAATGGAGTATCTTTGCTTAGCAAAGAGGTACCTGAGCTGCTCTGGGCTGTTTTTTTCTCTGGGCTCCACTGCATATCTCTTCTGAGACCTGTGCTGTCTTTCTCTATCTTTGCAATTTCCTTCAATAGTAGATGTACCCAAGATAAATAAAAAGATAATAGTAACCAACAATAAATATATTTCATTTTGGTCTTCTGTGGAAACAAATTGGATTGTTCAAAATTACCCATATTTTGACATCACTTTCATCTTTGATGAAGTTCTGAAATTCAGTCTGAAGGTCTCTGTTGCACTTCACTCATAATACAGAATCTGCCCTATGCTTCTGGACAAAAGCTTAGGGGAAAGAAAATAAAATTATCTTTACATCTATGTAGACAAAATTTTTTTTCAACAGGCTTTGTCATTTTTAGCTTTTTTCCTTTTTCAAGGGCATTAAATTCTCTCAGTACCATTTGAATCAGAATGCCAGGTTCCATGGAAACAAATGGGATGACTTCACTCAAGTAATACCAGACTCAACCCTCTAGTCATGGTCTATTGATTAACACCCTTCTACCTGCAGTCTCAGTGTCTCTATGAACTTGTTTCTACCAGATGTTGAACTGTGTTTATGGTTATTCCTGGTGTTTACACATCCCTAACCAAAGGAGGGGAAAAAAATAATAAAGGGAAACACCCCTAAAAAAGGCCAATGAAACAAAAAGACTACAAAAAAACATGAAAGTTGCCTTTAGAGATTTTTCAATTAGCTGGCAATTGTCTTTTCTAAGTTACTGTTTTCAACAAAACAACAATTTAGTATCATATCCTGTACTCCAAACAGAAAATGAATGAGTCATTGTAACTCAACTGCAACAGCAGAAAGATCTGCTTCATTGAAGACTATGAAAACAGTTGAGGTAAAGAAAACAAAAGACCATCCATCCAGAAACACATTTTCAAGGAAATAGAAAAAAAACAAAGTAGAAGAATAGGTGTTCTCTGTCTGAATCTCCTCCAGATTTTAGGAACGTCTTCAGATGTGTTTTATAGATAAGAACTTTCATAATGTTTTCAAATTCTTTTTATTTTATCTCATCTTGTTCTGTAAAAAGCTATGGAAATGAGTTTTGCAATAAGAAAACTGCCTACAGCGAACAAATACTCTGAAGACTGTAGAGAGGAGGGTTTTTTTTTCCTTTTGATGGGAAACTAATTTTTGTTATCCTCTGTAAATACTGAAATTGAGATCTTCATAACCTACGTGTCCAAGCTTCCTAAAAATTGTTTGGTTCATGATAGATGTTCAATACTAAGAAGGAACACCACAGTCAAACCATAATAACAAATCTAAATTGGTATAATTTCCACAACAAGATGTGAAGGAAAATAATTGTTTGATCAGGTCAACAGTCTTTGCTTTCACAATAAACACACAAAACATAGAAATAATGAAGACTCAGTTTTTGTTGTCCCCCACTTCTGTTTCTCCACAATTTTTTCAGTTAGTCAGGACTGGCACCAGCACATTCATGATACTTAATTTTCTGTTGGTCTGTAATATTTTGATTAGAGGAGTCATTTGTCAGCTAGCAATTGTGAAGTCATATCTACTCTCTGCCTTTTGTTTTGTTAATAATTAAATTTTCTAAAAGCACAAAAACACAACAAAAAGCCTTAAGTCACCAACCAAAAAACCCCATCAACCAAAAACCCCAAACAACTTTCCACTACGCTTTTAAAATCTTTGGCTTTGTTCATCTGTGTAATAGTAAAACTTCAGATTTTGCAAAGTGACAAAGGATAGGAAAATATTTTTTCCTACACTGCATGTGGCTGAATTTGTGGGTATTTCAACTTGTAATTAGCAGACAAAATATATCACAAAATGGACCATTAATTACTTGACTATCCACTGAAATCAGTCAGTACATGCAAATATTCTGTCCTGCCCTACTTGAGTTTTACCAGTTCCAATAGACACCCAGAGGACCTCCCTCTTTTTTTGTTTTTACACTTCAGTAACATTTGTACTTCTAATCACACCAATAAAATCTATGAATTTGAAACATGTTTTTTTAACACACATCTTCCTTTGAAGTATAAAATGACAGCATTGAAAGTAACAGATAACAGGAGAAAGATGGCTAAACTATTTAGAAGTTTTGCATAATGCTGTCCTTTTTTTTTCTGCTTGATAAAATATGAAACGCTTCTGTATTATAATCTGTCAATCATCTACTCATTAATTGAGGGGGATTTAAATTATGCACTATGGAATATCAAAAAATGTTTGCATGTTTAAAAAATACATGCTCTTAGTAATTACAGCCTGGCATATACCTCATTACTTCACCAATATTTCCTAAAAAAAGTAGTTTGATTAATTAGCCTTTTTTTTATTTCTTTTTTACCTATTTTTATCCTATTTGCTGACTGGATTTTTGAAGGAGTTATTGTCTTAAATGATAAATGAAGTTTTACTATTTATAATCAATACACTCACTAGTTTTCCTTAAGATTCCAGATAAGACTAAAATGACCAAGTTTTCCTTCTTATTTGCATCCAGACATGTTTCTATCTAGACTTATTTGTGAATTACTTACTCTTTTTTAAAAAATATATATTTACAGGGATGTAAAAGAGATTGTAGGCAAGATCAATTAAATCACACAACAGAAACAGACTGGCTGGAGGAATATGATAAGGGTAAAGGCAGCTCTTGAGCAGCTTGACAGGTCATCATTTACCCATTTGCACACTCTTCAGGCTTCGTAACAGCTTTACATGTTAACTTTTACTGAAATGCATAACTCATTAAATCAGTTTTATCCAGCAGGAAGAGTTTTCCAGATTAGCTGTAAGCATTGAAATCACTGACACAGTAAGTGTTCAGTAACACTTAACATTAAGGCCTTTTTGCTTGGTTTGTAGTTTGGATTTTTTTTAATTTTAATAGAGTCTACTTTAAATAATAATAAATTATAAATTATAAATAATAATAATAAATAATTTATACTTTAATTGTAAAATTTTTAAACTTCTCAATATATGCTCTTTCTGGAAGAAAGGAGAAAAAAGAAGAGATAAAAGAATGAATGAAATAGCCATCACCAAGTTTTGTTTTACTTCTTTCCTAGTCAAGATAACCAAATACACTGATAGGCAGCTATAGGGAAAGCAGAAACAAACACTTTTACCAGGTGCCTGGAAAAAATCTTTGGGAAGGCTATGATATATGCCTCAACAATATGTATCCAAAAGGCAAAGTGGGGATGACAACTTCCAAGGCACTTGCCATTTTTCCTACTGTAGGTATTTCCCATTAGGGGGATGAGAAGAGAAAAATAAGATATAAACAAGCACATGTTTTATTATTGTGACCCGAAATATATTAGTGATAAATGGGTTGTTTTTTTTTTAGTTATTCAGGCCAGTTTTATGGTTCTCTAGATAGTTTCAGTTAGTTCTATTCAGACCTAACCAAGTTTGTACCCTTTGATTTCTTTTACAAAACAAAGCAAAAAAAAAAAAAAAAAAAAGTGAATAATTAAGTATTGACATAAATATGAAAAGTAAGATCTTGCTCCAAAATGTAAAAAACAACATAGCCATCCCTCATGTGGGTCATTTAGAACACAATTTTTGCATTTGACTAGTTTTGGTCTTTCATATATTCTTCATAAAGTTATTTCTATTCTGAAAAAAAAAGGATCTGGGTCATATTTTTCCCAGTCCTGTTTTTCTGTGAATTGCTCCATTCACTGTTCCTCATCTAAAATAAGAATTGAAGTAAATGTCCTGGGGTGACGTTATGGTGCTTGTATNGGGGAGGGGCCGTGTGGGTTTTGCTTTCTGGAGGGGCCCTCCTTTGCAGATTCTTTAACAAATTTGCCCTAAACCAGGTAAACTCTTAAAATAATTGCCAAATAAAATTAGCAATTATGTTTGCTTTTAACAAGTTCCTATCCTCCATGATTAGGCCTACTTTTAATTTCACTTCTGCCAACACTTAACCCATTAAAAAGTTATTTTCTAAAATGCCCCCATGTACAAATTCCAAATATTCAGGTGATTGGTTTCCAGCTGCAGTAGCATTTTTTTTGTGATTTGAAAATCTAATTATTAAAGTGTTTTGAGAAAGAAAAGGAACAAAAAACAGACTACTAAAATTTGTAGCTAATAATGGCTCTACCAACATGAGCAATGAAAATAAAATTTACTTGCAGAATCATAGTTAAAGAAAATATACCACAATTTGTATTTAGCAGCTAGATGGAAGACAGGTCATAGCTTTGAAGCAGAATTTAAAGTGAGCATAATGAAAAAAATAATCCTCTTCCCATGTCTAAAGCTGCAGCGTAAATACCCAAATGCAAAGGAAACCTAGCTCTTCACAAAGGACCTCCTGACCCCAGAGGATTTGGCTTCCATCTCAGCTTTGCTATGGTCCCTTGTGTGATGCCTTCCCATTGAACTCTCCAAGCACATTCATGCCAGGAAAATGGAAGACCAATGGCTTAAGTCTCCTAAAATGATTCTCATACCATGAGAATGTGATGTTGGGTTCTTTTGAACAGTTACTCTTGAAAAGATTATAACAAATGAGAAATTTTTAATGCACTTAAAATGTAAAATTTGTTTTTAGAGTTTGGGGGTTTTCTTTGATTAACTTTAAAAATCCCTCCTGCTAAAGAAGAGATTTTATGTATTATCTGGACATCTCTTAATGGCACATGACACATAAAAGGCACAAAGGAAATATATGCACTTACAACTTAACCTTTTTTTGACTATTAAAGCATATTTTTTCTGAAGCACTGTTATGGGAAATCTGAATTAGATCAATTGGAGCACAATCATTATTATTATTATTCCATTGAAAATTTTCTCATGTTATTTGAATGATGTAATTGGAGTTTCATATTCAAAGGTTTTTTAAAAAATTTAAAGTTTATAGATGTTAATTGTCTTATAGAATGGCCAAAATAATCAGGTATAAAACATCTGAAGTGATAAAATCTGAGGAAATAAATTTTATTTATTATAAATATAATTATAATAAATTATAATAGCAATTTGACAGGGATACATAGTTTTCAAACATCAAATGCAATAGTTTTCAAACATCTGCTGAAAGAACAAAACCACACCTCCACACTTGGCACACTATAAATTCATGAATTGAGAGATTAGGAAAATAAAAAATTACTGCTGGATGTGACTCACTGCTTATACTTTTTAAATAAAATTTGACACTGTAAAAGCACATGGCTTTGTGATTCTTTATTAGTTCTCCATGAAAACTACTGAATTAAAAAAGATATTTTTGCTGCTAGTCTTAACTGTGAAGTATGCCAAGATAGTAAAATTAATTTTTTCCTTTAAAAAAATAACTAAAAAGTAAATACTTGAAGTGTTCAACCAAAAAGAATACAACTTATAATCTACAACATTGCAAAAAGTAGGAAAAAATTATGCATTATTGTTAATGGAGAAAATTTTATCTTGTACTGAGTGTATTTCTGATGAAATGATAAAAGGAGGTGATAGTACTTGTGCAAGACTTCACACAGACAAAGGAAACTAAATGTAGAGTGCATCTAAGCCTTCTTCAAACTATCATCAATTTTGAATAATTTTGTGAAACCCTGCTATGAACAAAGCCGCACAAAGAATGTTTGATTACATGACAGAAGAGAAGGGAGTGAGAGGAAAGCATGGAATACTTGCTTTGTTCAGAGAGAGTTAAAGGCTATTTGTGAACAAAGGAACAAAAGTGAAAAAGGCCTAAAAGAAAAGATAACAAAAAGACTCACATACAAAATTGAACAAATGTAGTACCAAGACATACTTAAAGCAGCAAGTTCTTTTCTTATCATCCAGTCAATAAAGAAGGGGAAGCTGCATGAAAACCAAAAATATCCATCAGCAGGACATTTTACAGACAGCTTCTAGAGATTTATTTATACCAGTTTCCCAGGCCAAGCTTCAAAGCATGTATTAAATTTGCCCTCATCCTTCTCCCTCTCACTCTCTCCCAACAGAACACATATTGAGGGGAATTCTTAGTACTTTTTTGTCCACCCTCACAAGTGATTTTAGTTGAGGGTCTTCTGACATTAGCAAAGAGACACTACAAGCAGGATCTAAATAACTCAAGTGAACATAGTAAGTATTTTTGGTAAACACAGTAGCTTGCTGAGACTTCAGCATGTCAGTAAGGAAGACATTAATAATCTCCACTTACCAGTGAGACAGGTGATAAGACTGGGTAGGGTTGTCAGCTGTCATTCAGGATTGAAAGAGTTGATTTTCCTTGTACTGGACTGATCTTTCATGTTGATGTAATGCTCTTTTTTGATTCACTGCTTTTCTTCTTAGGAGTTTGCTTCTTCTTATGCCAGTATTTACCTTGTGAATCCATCTGCTAACAATTCCCAACTTAGCAATTACACTTCTGTGGTTTTACTTTTCTTATACTGTGTGGTATAGTTCATGTATGCTTACAAATTCTTTTCCCAATAAACAATTTTCACAATAAAACTGAGCCATGGACATATAACCATGCTTTAACAAAAAGGGATTTGGAGCACAGACAGCTGAACTCCTGAGATGAAGGATACATGAAGAAGCCTTGCTCTGTTCCCACATCTGTCTCCACGCTGCTGTGGAACCACTGGGGCTCAATCGCAGAAGGCTTCTTCAGTATTGAAGCTCAGACTTTGATGCTTTTAAATAAAAACAATTTACAATAACTTCATTCCTTTGGTTGTCCCATAGATTCAAAAATCCTCAGGTTCTTTATTTTTCCTACATTTTACAGAAGCTAGCTCTGAAGGACTGAGATATAAATACATACATATTGGGTTTCACAGCCAGCTTATCATATGATTGACAGAAAACAATTCATTCATCATTCATTTCAGAGAGCTCTTCTGACTTGCAAATGTGATAGTGCATTGGAACTGAAAGCCTAGCAGATACCTAGGCTGATTTTCTAGCACTGGGGAAAGATTTATGGTTTCTAATGGAAACCAAATAGAAATCAGTGAACTTGACTCCCTGTCCTGCCATAACAGCGTCTACAAAATTACACTTGAATAAATTCAAGACACCAGGGTGGAGGATCCACCTCTATGGGTTCCACTATAGTTTTCTTTGATTATCTTCTAAACACAAAGTGAAATATGAGGAAAGACCTACAAATGGAGTCCATGCAGGTCAGAGTAATAAAAGTCACAAGAAGCACCAGTGAATGTAAATTAGCAGGTTCAACATGTCTGTCATCTTGAGCTGAAAATACTTTTTTCTCCTGTATTAAATAATATAATAGCCTCTTTTTTATATAAAAAAGGCAGAAAAATCTATGCATACCAAAGAAATGTAAGTAGTGTAGCTATCTATTCATATCACCTCTGAGCTACCTCAGACTTCAGCTATAAGTTTTATAATAACAGTCACGTATTTAATTTTCACTTAAAATAGCGTTAAGGAGAGTTTTAGTCCCACCTTTCAATACATGAGTAAGAGAGATTAAGAAACAGTTATAAATTACAGAGTTCATTACTATAAAGTACACAGTCTACTCACAAAATAATAATAAAAAACAATCACTTCCATTTTCAGATGCAACCACTCAGTTGAAGTCTACACTTTGTTTTAGTTGGATAATATAGGTGGAAGATGCAGCATAGTTATTAAACATTTCCAGATTTAACGCACACACACATATTTTCTGAAATATTAACAGTAGTTTATACTTTGTTGTATAATCCTTTCTAAAAGTAGAGCTTGTGATCTTGAGAGTTATCATCATCGTTAGATTTCTTTTTTCGTCTCAGTTACATTACAAGAGCACCTCCTTAAATATTTTTTAAGGAATTTTATGGCTACATAATTAATTTAGAATTATAAAATATGGTAGTTTATCTGACTGGAATAATAGTGTGAACAAGTTGTCTAAGACACTTTAAAAACATACTCTTCATCACAGAAAACTCTGAGTTAATTCCTTAATAGTTGTCATCAGTGCATATATTTTCCTCTATGGAACAACTTAGAAAAGGTCTACCCTTATATAGCATTTTTTAATTTCATGTTTTAAAGAACTAGGTACTTTCAGTTTCCAAAAAGAATTGTGTAGCATAACATTTTTATTCAGTGGTCTATAAGCTGTTATAATTAAAACACTACATATTGAAAAAAAATACATGAGGTGGGTTTTTAGAGAATAGAAGAAAAAGACTCATATCCTTGGCAATTCTAATATTTTTCATATTCCAACATGTCCTAGAAAAAAGAATATATGTGATGTTTATGCACAAAGAATTCCTGCAGCATCTCATTTCGTCAAGTAATAATTTAGTCTTTGCTGTTGATGCCAGAATGGCATTTTGGGAGGTAAGATATAGAGTCTTATCTGTATCATGTTCTCACAGGGTGTAAGATATTGCTGAAACAATCCTAAGTTATCCCAATTACCCATGTGGCTCTTTCTTGTCTCTTTCTTCCTTCAGAAATCTCATCAGTCTAACACAAAAGGAATTGCTGCACCAGCCAGCTGGTAATTTTTCATCTTTTCTGTTACTGAATCTCTTTTTGACAGGCATCTCAGGAATCTGTGAATTCTTTTTTTAATTTTAACATATGCAACATACCTCTGAAACTAGGATCAAAACATTTAAAATGCAGAGCACATCAATATTGCAGCAAAGTTGATATTATTGTATGAAATAAATAAGCTCTCTTATGTATATTTGAAGTCTGAGCTTATGACTTTGCATTTTTTTATGCAGCACCATACCCACTTAAGAACTTTCCTTATAACACTGCCAATTATGAGATTATATTCAAAGCATAAAGTCTAACAAAGAAAAGTATTGCATGAATTTCACAAAATGTACCTATCATCATTGAAACAGAAAACTAAAGGAAGTCAAGGGTACACATACCTAGTAATTTTATAATGAATTTAAATTAAAGTATTAATTCTGGATGTTCTACATCTACTTCCTCTTTAGGAGCTTCCAACAGTAGTCCTGTGCCAAAGCCAAACCACTGGACTGTTTTTATCAGATGAGCAAGATCCTAAGCCTGATCAAAGCTGGTTGTCTCAATTTTATTCGGTACAAATACATTTAGACAAAATAGTGTTCTTGACTCAGCTTCCTTAATGAACAGAGCTATCCTGACATACATGTTTAAGGCAAATCCAGGAGAAGCTCTTACCCTGGGAAGAATAGATGCACACTCCACCTGAACTTTATAACTCACATTAAAATCTTTGTCCTGTTTTTATACTGATGTGAAGGGGGCATACAATGCAGTGGAGGTTTAAGCAAAAAATATTATACAAAATAAGAACATGAATTATTCATTGTTGATATAACACTAACAGCAGAATACTATCTACTTGCTGCTTACTGGGAAACAACAAAATGGCCAATACCTGGTCAAGGACTTTGTAACTTTCAAGCCTCTGTTTCCCTCTTTCTGTGGGCCTTAGAACAGCAATTTATTCCTGGAGGGTAATGCAAAAGATAAGAACTATTTTAATTTCCTGTTTTGTAGCATTTGTTCCCTAAAATTATTTTGGCAGTATGTAAACAAACAGACATAATTAACTTATTCAAAAAAATGTTATCCTCTAAAGAAGACAATGTTTGGTTATTAGAAGATAAAATTTTACAAGCAGGAAAATTATTCTAATATGTCAAGGTATTCTAAATGGTGTCATTCTCTGTTATTCAAGTCTCTTTGGTCAAGTCTATTGCCCCAAGTGGCAATGTCCTAAAATTGAAGAACATAACTGTATTAGAGAAATTGAACGCAAAGAAAGCCCATAAAATGTCTATGGAACCATTATATTTCATTGGCTCACTCTTAGCAATACTGCTCATTACTCCTAACCTGTTCTCACCACCTCTATTTACTGGTAACACATTCTGGGTGAATGGTGACTGACAGGAGAGCTAATTCTGTGCTGAGAATGTAACATGAGATTTACTGAAGAGTTTAAAATTCAAGCCTCTAGCTCCCTCAAAGCAATCACAGAAGGGTAGGAAACAATTACCTGCAATATAAACTGGATTTTTTCTCTGTGTGTTGCCTTCAATTCTCCTCCAGAAGATTTGGGTCACTTTATTTCCATGTGAGACTTAAAAGCATAGAGAACAAAACAAAACTAATTTTCTGGCTATGAGTAACTTAAAAAACCCCAAAAGCTAGGTGTTTGCTTTCAGGGTATGTGTTTAAAGCTTTTCTTTCCAGCAAGAAAATAAAATATGAGAATACTATTTTGAAAGCAATTCATGTATGTGCTGGAAAAATCATCTGAAATAAAACAAAGTTATGCAAAGAAAAGAGCTTTTCTGAATCTCACAAGCCTAATGCAGAACTGTGAGAACTGCCATCTAACACAGTAAACTCTGCATTGCAAAATGATTAGTTAGGATACTTCCAGTTAAAAAGAAGGAAGAGGGAATTGGCAATAAACTCCTGGAAAGCAAACAAACAAAGAAAAAACACCCCACCCAAAACAAGTTCTGTTCAAAAGGTAAGGGGTTTTTTTTTAATACTTCGGCTATTTGGCACATAGATGTGAACTGTAACTACATAGAAACATAAAGAACATTCATCACACTGGAATTTCAATCTGTCCTGCTTCAGCAGGGAAAATTCAGGATTTGCACAATGTCTTTACCCCCCTCCCTCCCTTATATGGCTACTACTATGATATTACATGCCTCACTGTGCTCAGAAAAGTCTTACAGTAAATGAAAATGCAATAATGACAGTAAAGGTCATAGACATCATGGTAATACATGTTATGGAAAAAGCTCCAAAGAAAGGCAATCAAAAATAGAGAAAGGAAAGAAAAGGGAAGGAATGGGACAACAGGTACCACAAGTAATACATATCTGCATAGAAGACATTGAGACTCAAGAGGCACAGTATCAGCACTCAAGAGACAATAATTCCTAATTGCAGTGCTGCCAGTTATATTGAAATGACTGACCATTGTTAGAACAGTCTGTAAAAAACAAATACTCAGCTAAGGAAACGTATCAGTGCCTCACCAGGCATTTAAAGAAAAACAACTGTATCTGGTGAGCTCACAGCAATTGTAGATAATTATATGCTCAAGTCACATGCAATTCTGCATTCAAAACTTGTGTCATGAAATATGTTTTTTACACAGTCAAGGATTTTAATAAACAAACAGGCAAATAAATAAGGGAGCAATAAGTATTGTGGTTAAAATACACAGTAATAAATAATACTAGAAGATCCTATGGTGGTATAATCCTCCCCCCCCACCCCCCCATGCTTTCCAGGCCACACCGCATGTGAGAAATGATCCTTAGTCCCAGGCCTTGACAAACAGCACCTGGGCTCACATCTTCCAGACCTTATCAGAAACATAGTCTGCTCCTAGAAACTGCTGTCCCTGGCACTCCTGCTCTCTTTATGAACAGCTTTGGCAAATATTTTCCTTGCCTAAACAGCACAACATTCCTGTTCTCACTCTTGCAAAGGAAGTGCCAACCTAAACTGTGGCCAAGATGAAAAAATGTTGTAATTAAAGCCTCCCTTGTGAGCCTATAAACAGCAGCCCAAAACAGGCCTGCAACCAGAAACCTCCCTCTGAGGGGGACACCTCTCAGAGCCAGCAAACTCCCACATTTGCCACACTTGGAGAATCACCAAACAATGACAAGTCCTGGGTTGATACCCTCACATCAAAGCATACCTCGCAGTTGAGATGGTCATGATACACAGAGTATCATCACACAATTTCAGAAACTTCAGCCCATACAGAGTAACACCATACTACCTCAGAAGGCTTCAGGTGTCTGCCCATACAGAACAACATTGCGTCACCTCAGAAAGCTGCAGGTGTCCACCCTTCTTGTTCTTTAGCCCATCATTTATCCCCCTCATGTTGATGCACTGCCCCTGTGTGCCCTCTGTTCCCTTTGGTGTTGGTCAGAGCCCCTGGGCACTCCCTGGCTCATTGCTGTCAGTGCTGCTCACCTGCTGCTCACAGCTGTGCCCAGTGGGGATGGGCTCAGCCACAGCCCCATCCCAATCACCACAAACTGTGCACCAACACCCTCATGCCTCCAGGCCCAGCCCTTCGTCTATTGGGAGATGCAAAGGCATCCAAAGGGAGTATTTCACCAACCTTCAGCGGAATTTTTCACAGATTTCTTTCTTGCACTGATTTTTTATGTCTCTGTGTGTGCACACGTGCACATGCTACAGTAAATCTGGGAGAAATGATGCTCTCTTAGATATTAAGTACTTTAGATTCTAAGTAAGTTAGGCCTCTAAGCTTGTGGCTTAAGACTTAATCTTACTTAAATGCTGCTGTCATTTTTTCACTAGGCAGCTAAGTATAAAGTTATTGAGTTTAGTTAAATGCTATTAAGCGTTAGTTGTATGTTATATTGTTACAGTTAAGTTATAAAATTAGGGTAGAAATTAAGTTAGGTGTTGTTCATTTGTTAAATTATTAGGTCTAAGGTGTAAGTTAAGTTAAAATACTGTTAATTTTGAGCGTTATTAAAGTTTAAGGCCATTTTTCTTTTCATCCCTGGCCTCACTGTCTTTTTGTCTCGTGAGGCTCCTGAACACACATGGACACAAACCCACACATACACTCACTAAATAGTCCTCAGTGCGTTTCTGTTTTGATTGTCTGGATTTTGTTTGGTATTGCTGTTGCTTGTTTTCCCTCGGTAACCTTTGACTGTTTTGTAAGTAGTAGAGTGAATCTTGCCAACAAACTTTGTCTTGCTGTCACTTAATATTGAACTTTGTCTTGCTGTCACTTAATATTAACTGTGTTTTTCAGCTCATACCTTTTTTTTTTAAGCCATCTTGGGCACTCATTTGGAACAGATCCAATAGGGAAAAACACAACAGTTACCTGGCTTTTGGTTACAAATAAGCTAATCTTTGAAATGTTTAGAAACAGAGAATTTAATATTTCAATTGTTCATCAGTCACCAACAAATAGTGATCCTTCTGCTTGCAGATCTTTGAGGTTTTTAGAAGGCAACATTTTGTGAAAGTTCTGTCTTGGTGATTTTTTCAGAAAAATGGACTAGCTGTTCTTTTTTCTTTGTGACCAGGCAATTGCTATAGGGAAACCACATTATTTTGGCCTCAATTTCAGTTTATTGTTCCATAATTTATTATGATTATAGCCTACCATTCAGAGATTTTCAATTATTTCATTTCTACTACCATAGTGAAGAAAAATTCTCTGTAATATTCTGTGAACTCTGCAAACTATGGAAATTATTTAATTTCTACATTTTAGCTTGATTTTATACATATCAAATATGCATACAGACATATCCAGCTCATCAAGACAGAATATACATTAAGAGGGGTTATACTAATATCATTGTGATGTTAATACTGCTGGTAGCATATTGGAGTAATAAACAATGGTGAAGAACTTTTAATAGCACACTATAATTTCTCTGACCTCTTGTTAAAATTATATAGTGGTGAGACCAGAAACATTTTGGACATCCATCCAACTTTTGCAGCCATCTCAAACTACCTTTTTCATTGTAGATGGCTGCTGAGGAAACCATAACTTATGTCCTCAATATAATTTCAAACTAGGTATTTACTTTAAAGCAAGCTATTTGGGAAAAA
>WBNQ01069336.1:0-14086 GCA_013401375.1 Spizella passerina | reverse complement strand
AAAAAAATCACATTTCTATGCTGCATACAAAATATAAGTCAGAGCTTGATTTTCAGATTTCTGTCTTTCATCTAAAAATACACAAAAGCCTCTACTGCAACCTGAAGGCTCAGGAAAGCAAGACTATATTTTTCACTTTCTTTTCTTCTGTATCTTCAAGATAATTTTGTGGATAGGCAGGTTCACTATTCTGCATTTTCAACTTGTCTTTTACTCACATATATTTTTTACTATCTATTTAAATCTTCACTTGTAAGTCAACCATATAGAAAGAAAAAACTTTCTGCATAATACTACCAAAACCTGTGTGAGTCCCCTTGATCACACTGCAACTCTCCTTTCTGGGAGACTATTGGTACTACATGGCTCTATGAAAGGACCAAGAACATTCTCAAATAAAAGGATGCATTAGGGAATATCCATGCTAAAGAGAACTTAATTTCTTCTTACAAACACACTGGTACAAATTCTTTGGTGAAACACACATCAAACTCCAAAAATAAAAGCCCAAATTACACCTGAAAAGCTACTCCTGGAGTGAGGCCCTGAGGACCTACACTCCTATGTTAAGGTTTACACATGCCAGTCTTTAGACAGAGAAACATCATGGCTTTGTGATACCGATGTCAACAAGTTCATCAAGCTCCCAAATGAAGTCAGGAACAATCCACTTATAATCCTCGAGATCTGGTATCATGTCCTTCCACTGCTCATATGTCTGACAGAGAAAGGAAAAAAATCATGGTAGAAATAGAAAAATAGAAAAAGAAATGTACATAGAGAAGTGTATGAGCAACTACTACATACACGTAAAACATACTAACCCACCATCTTTAGCTATGAGTAGTACTTTGATCTTCTAAGATCTATAGAAATTTCCTAAACAATGTTTTCCATATTCACTCCTCTTTATTATCATCAGTTAACCAAGCAGTGGCATCCCATATTTTTGTGGCTATAACAAGCACTTCTGTTCTGAAGTATGTAATAGAAAAGACAAAAAGCATAAAGTAGCTTCCAGAGATAAATACCTTCTTAGCTGTGTAGCCACCTCCTACTGCAGATCCTAAGATGAGATAGCGAACTCTGAGAAGCCTAGAGGCTAATCTGGCCAGCCAAAAGTTCCTGTGGGACTGGTACCCATGTTTGACATTCAAAAGTTTTGTTTTGTGAAGGGGAAGACGGTTCAGAGAAGAGAGCTGCTGAATGGATATCCTTAAGGGAGGTCTCTGGAACTTTGCACTTGGATAGTAGGGATGGTGTATACTGCGGGAAACAAGATGCAGGTTTTGAAGCGGTGATTTTCTCTTTATTCCACAGCTGCTGGTTGCTAGACTCCGGCAGATGACACTGAAAGAAAGAAATGAAAACTTCAACTGATTTCTTCAACACACCATTAACTCAAACACCTCTTTAGAAGCAATCCACATTATATTTCAGCTGGTTACAGATAATCTTATTACATCACCTTGAATCTACAATTTCCAGCCACTACTGCTACACTTAAGAGGAAAATAAAAAGCTGAAAACACTGTTAATGGGTATAGTATTTCTAGTGGTTACAGACACAAAATCTTCACTACAAGTTCTGAAGTCTGTTATGGATTACATTTGACTTCCACACTGCAATAAGGCAAGTACCATGTGTGGTAAAGCATTGTTTGGGCTAAAGAGTCCACAAAACACTTCCAACATACAAGAAAATAGTTTGGCCTGTCTTATCCTGTAAATAAACTTCTAGAAAACATTAAGTTAGTAGAGGATTTCCAAACTTTTAAAAAATCCGATACACAGAAAAAATTCTTTGTAGAATACATTTGTCCTATTTAGGCCAAGCATGTGCTTAATGACATCTTCCAGTTCCTTTCACTTGCTGTGGTTCTAGGATTACAAGACTGTGGTTTTGTCTTGGGTCATGTATAGACAGGATTAGTTCTGGAGGTGGTTGCACCATGTGTGTTGATGCTTTCATGAAGGAACTCAGATTTAAGAGGGAAAAGTCTGGAAAATTTGAGTCTGAAAGCAGAGCTCAGCCATGAAAAGCACACATTAAAACACAGGAGCCTAATCAATCCTGCTTAAGTTATGCAAACACATGGTCTGGAATAAAACTTGTGTACTATGAGTGAAATTACAGGTTTGAAATTTTGAAAGTTGAAATGAAACCTTGTCCTTTGATGCTTTTTTCAGGACTTCCAATATTAGGAAGTGCATTTACTTCCAAATGGGACAATTAAAAAAAAAAGTGCTTCATATCACTGAAATGGCAAATTACTAATCCCATAATCCTAAAACATTTAAAATTATCAAAAGAATTTTAACAAGAACAGGTGAATCATTCTTAGTGGAAAATACCACAGCACTTTCTAATAACATGCTTTATGATCTATACAGTTCTTTGCCTCAAGATTTTCATGTACTAGAGATGACAGGCACGTTCTTAATGTCCAAAGAAATGAAAGACTTTGTCATAAAAAAGACTTTTAATAAAGAAATTGAGCTTTTGGAAGATAAATTAAAAATCAGAATTCAGACATTTTTATCTCTTAAAGACCAATTTTGCCAATGATCTAAGTTTAGAAATTTCCTTTAGTGCAATGGAAAGCTCAGTAAAGGAACTCCAGGGACTGCTCTGCCAGTCCTTGCTCCTAAGTCACTATGGCTGAGGACTCCCTTTGCTGCCTTACTAAACTATAGGCTGGGCTTTGGCAATATGAAACTTAGAACCTAGAAAGAGATTAATAAGCAGGAACAGGACAATTCCTAAACCACTAAAGCATTTCTCCTCTTGGACATGGAATTACAAAAGGCTCAGAAATTAACTACAAAGAAAACCAATAAAAAGTGCCTCCACACTTGAAATGTTTAATTTCCCAGTTTTGAAGCCAGGTTTTTAAATCAAGGTGTGCTAATCCTGTATAAAGCATGCCAATGACTGGGCTGCTCATTATTTTGTTTTGCAGTCATTACCATTTCACAGATCTTTATTCTTCTCAGCAGAGACCATGTGGTAGCACATACTACAGCAGTCACTCCTTGTTATTCATCTTCACCTGGGCTAAAGGCATCTTGTGCAATATGTAACTTCTCTGTGATTTTTCTTTTAGAAAACATAGTGGTTTATAGCATTGTCTGTGTGCTTAAACTGAAGAAAAATTGAATTCCATTAAAGTTGTCTGGCAAAACCTCAATCCACAACTTCCTTTTGAGTGTTATTGCATGTTTCAAACTCAGCTCCTTTACTTACACATCTGAAATCTTTTAAATCATTAAAACCCCCACTACTCCTCCATCACACCAAAACTTCCATATTCTATTTCCTCCCTCCTGCTGCTGCTAAGTCTCCTGATAAATACTGACCAAAAAATCACCTTGAGATCTCCACTGAAAAGTACAGCCAGATTGAAAAGGATGGCAGGACAGCGCTATTAAATGAGCACTTAATAAGTTCCAAATTTCAAGCCTCTGCTACGTTGGTTTTAACAATAACAAAAACTATTCTTCCAGACACGAGTGGCTCTGCCTGATTACAGGCCTGCCACCTGCAACACTGCACTGAGATTATAAATGCCTTATAAAACACAAAATAAGTGGGCGGCTATGCATGTAACTACAAAGAAAACACAACCCAACAAAACACACGGTGGCATTTTCTTTCTCCCTCAGCACTAGACAACGCTTATTTTCCTGCTGCTGCTCCCAAATAGGGGTTGGAACTACATGATTTTCACGCTCCCCTTCCAGCCCAAACTATTCCATGACTATAAAATGTGCCAAGGAACACCGTGCTGTTATCCACCAGTCCCTGTCACTGCTCCAGCCGGGAATGCTGCAGTAGAACAGTGGAAAACAAGCGGGACGCAAGGCAGCTGCTGGCAGGGACAACGCCTGGACACGAAAGCGGCCCGAGCTCCCCAGGGCGAGAATGCGGGAGAAGCAGCCCCCTCCCCTCCTACATGCACCGCCTCTCCCGGTGCCAGGGGAGCCGCAGGGTGGGAGAGCGCCCAGCCCGGGGCTACCAGGCTGCAGCAGCCTCAGGCCCAGCCCTGCGCCACTCACACCCGCACCTCGCACCCCACCAACCCGCTGTGCTGCGCCGCCTGCGGCCTGCCGGGGCCCGTCCCGCTTACCAAGCCGCCGCCGCCCGCGTCCGCCACATCGTAAGGGCCGGGAGGGAGCGGGAACGGCCCGGGAGCCGCAGGAGCGCGGCCGCGCTGAGGGCAAGGGCAGCGGCAGCCGCTTCCGGGCACCGCGGTCCGCGCCGCCCGCCCCGCCGGAAACCGCGCCTCACCGCGCGAAGGTTCCGGGCTCGGCTGTGGAGAAGGAGGGAGGGTTTAGAGGGAGCACCGCGGCGGCTGGGCGGCCGGGAGCGGAGAATCGGGGGGTGCTGGATGTGTAATGCTTTGATCAGGGATCCCGCACCGGGATCAGGGGGCCTTCACACTTGGATCAGGGGTCCCCGGACCGGGATCATGGAGCCCTCACACTTGGATCAGGGCGCTCTCACACTCAGATCACGGATCGCCGCACCGGGGGCATGGATCCCTCACACTCGGATAAGGGATTCCCACACCGGGATCAGGGGTCCCTCGCACCTGGATCAGGGATCCCCGCGCTAGGATCATGGAGCCCTCACACGGCGGTCCTGGATTAGTCACACTCCCCGTGATCGCCTCGGGGCCTCGTCCTTGTGCCCCTGGCTGCTCTCGGGCAGGCCTGGAGAGGGTGCTGAGGGCAGCCCAGCCTGGATGGGGGTACCAGGGGCTCCCACGCTGTTACAGGAAAGATTCTGATGAGTCCCCAGCTGTTGTTGTGCCTGGGGAGTGCATGATGTGGGTGGCAGCGCTGCCTTGAAAGCTGGAAAACACAAGGTGTTTCCCAATGGGCTTCTGTGAATTGTTGGGGTTTTTTTCTGGCCACAATGAAGCAGGAGGCAAAGGCAACATCAGAAGAGTTCATCGGCTCTGTCCATGTGCGCTCACACAGGACCACCTCTGGTTCGGTCATTTCTGAGCAGTGCGTGCCACACCTGTCCCTAAAGACCACAGACATTGGAGTGCTCACCTGGCAATGCCAGTGCTTGCTGACTTTAATAGCAAGTATTCCCTTGTGCCTGGTCTGAATCTTTCTTGTAGCATGTCCACAGTGGACAGGAATAATGTTACATTCTCCAGTTACCTGTTTGAAGATTGTTGCCATGGCTCTTCTCTGTCTCCTTTTCCTTAGATAGAACAACACTAAGTACCTCTTCCATATTTTATGACTCCTCTGTCATCCTTCTCGGTGCTCTTCTGTGGAATGTCACCAGTTGATTCACAGCTTCCTTTCTGTAATGTGGCCAGAACTGGGTGTCACATGCTGAGAAACAGAAAATGAGATTTGGGGTGCTTTAGAGGTCAGGTTTCTGTTTATACTGTCAGATTTTTCAAAGCAAAATAAATTGCCTAAGGATGACATAATACATACATGTACTTTCAGGACTAGGATAAAAGTTGGGTTGAGGTGAGGCAAGTGTTTTTGCCTCTTGCTTGCCTACTTTGTGACTATTTATTTATAAGTTTAAGGGACTATATTTTAAATCCTACTTTGCTTTTATAATTTAGCTTGGCCAGTTATTTTTGTAATTTATGTATGATTTTTAAGACAGGTTTCAATTTAAAAATATGAATGATGACACTCCATAGGACATGCCAAGAAATAACTTTTTATGAATAAATACTATGTAATTCTTACTCCAAACAGTAGAGAGCATCATATTACTAAAAGTTCCAATTCAGGCTGCTTTCTCTCCAGGCAATGTGAATGAATGCTTAAGAAAATGAACAAATGTCACCATCTTCTTTGGTTCTAGATTAACAATTTGATGAATTATTATGACAGATTATTATACTCTGGCAGTGATGAATTTTTGCACCTTTAACCTGTTTTTTCTTCATTTTCAGTTGTGAAGGTATAAATACTCCTACAAGGGTGTTCTCTAGGAGTGCAGAACACCTTGGAGCTGGAATAAAACTATGAACAGTTAAAAGACTGTATGAGTCTTTATTCTTCCCTGGAGACCCTGCTTTGATGGGAACTCTCCATCTCTCATCTCTGTGCCAGAGCAACCAAGGACCCCTGGTGCACCCTAGTCTGCTACAGGCACTAGAAAGAGCAAGGGTGATGTTTGGGAAAGCAGCAAAAGCTGACCAGGCAGAAAAAGCGTGTGTGACCATCCTGTTTTCCACACCTGGCACCTCCCAAAATAATGAGTCATTTCCCAAAATCATCAGCCTGCCTTAGAAAAGTTGCCTTTGCAGTTGTTCCCTTTTTTAGTTTTAGCTTGTTCTGTGGCTCTTGTATAACAACTGGTGTTCCCTTTGCTTGGTCTCAGAAGAATAAAATGGTAAGTTGAGGGGCTCACAGCAAGTTGCAGTGGGAGGAAAGAGAGGGTAGCACTGAAGTTGGGTCTGGAGAGAACCTTCTTCCCTTTTGATCTTGTGCAATAAACCACCCTTACACAGCTTAGTACAGATATATCCTTGTCAGTGCAGCCTCTGGCCTGGGCTCCTTTCGGAGGTGTTTGGGTTTCAAGGCAGAACAACTTGCCTCCAGTGCTTAGCACCAGCATTTTCAAACACATCTGTCCCTGTGCTGGGCATGGGTGCACATCTGTTTGTGTTAACTGACCTAATTCCTTCATTTTCTCTTTTTTTCCTGCATTTCTCTGTTTCAGATCCTCTGAGCCCACCCACTGGAGGATAGGAAATGCTCTTTCCTGTTGCTTGAGATCTGGACTTGTTCAAGTCCATGCCTCATGGCAGCAAAACGCTGAGGAATAGGAACTAACTTGATACCCCTTGATCTGTTTCAGTCACCCTAGAAGTAATGTTTTAGTTTTCTTAATATACTTACTGGAAGAACAGGTTTGCTTTTCCTGACCTCACTCCTAAAATATTTCTTGTGTAACTTCTTAAAAAGTAGCAAAGTACAAGGAAACAGTAGTGGAATGGGAATGAATCACAAGACTAATCAGCAAATGCAGCCCAAAAAAAAAAAAAAAAAAGAAAAGAAGAGGTGGCAAAACTCTCAGAGTTGTTTTCCTGCCAGCTTCCTTTTGGCTCTGATTTAAAGGTCGGAGACTGACATAAGTGGGAAACTCCAGTTTTCCCCAGGAGTGAGTAAATAACCTCAGTGATGTCTCCCAAAGCTATGTGGCGAGGTCAGAAGACATTCTATGAGGATATTCTCAATAATGAATAAAGCTCTTGGCTGATCCTACCTGGCTGAATCCTGACACACAGTCAGTGTACAAATCCACCTGCACACACTGGGGCCCCTTTTTCCAGTGCCAGAGCTTGATTTATTTTCTACAGCTTATGTGGAGAGCACTGCTGGACACTTAGCTCAGACTGGTTGCTAAGAGCGTTAACAACAGCAATGGCTATTTTGTTTCTTATTTGGACACACTCCTGGTCTCCAGTGATTCCATAATCTCTTGAAGAAAAATACTCCCCTCTTGCCCTCCCCTGAAACTTTTTTTGCCAGCAGCGCTTGCTTGCACCTACCAGAGTTATGCTCTGGAGTCATATTGTGTCAAACACTTGTAAGATTGAACTTTTTCTTTCTTTCATTTTTGATTGAATTCTGCATGAACCCTCACAATTGCAAAACTGCAATATCAGAATGGAGGGAGGAGGGATAAAGTGTTACCTGCTAACCCCAGAGAGGGAGGAGCTCCCTACTTCAAACATCATCAGAATTATAAGGAAGGTGTGTACTTAGAACACTTCCTCAATGTAGAAGTTCAAGCACACTATGCTGAAGACCTGTCCTGAGGGTGCTGTAGAAAGTCTCCAGAGGGTCATTTCATGGGGGAAAATCCTGCCAAGAACCATTATGCACAGCTTAACCAGGGAGAAGAGAATGAGATGGTGAGTTGTGTCTCTGTCTAGGTCTTTCTTAGCTTGAAGCAGAAGGTGGCACGTGTTCTACAATAAAATGCTACAGACTGTAATTGAGTTATTGCTAGTTGGGGTTTTTCCTTGGCAGAAACATACAGTTAGAAAGGGATACGATTTTTTTAGCAGAAAGAAAATAAGGTTGATTGTGTCCATTGGATTTAACTGGTTATCCCCTCCAACAGGGGATGATGGCTCAACAGATTATTCATGTGGTGTTTCAAATCTAGATGGAGATGGTTTAATATGAGCTTGAGGGATGGGCCAGACTGGGATCTCCAACCATTTGACAGCTGGGTCTCCAGGATCAGCTCCAGTTAGAGAACAGGAAACCTTGGCTTTCTCCAAAACGTAAAAACACCTGTTATGTTTGCATAAATTACTGACAAATGCAGTCTGTTGAATTGCCAATCCTATCTCAGAAGCTGGGATACCTAAATACTGAAATACTATATTTCTTTCCAGAGTTTCCCAGGGAGAAATGTGTTTGCATGCATTTTGTAACATCTGGAAATAAGTCCAATGTTTACACCAAATCTCTGGTCTCCTGCATGGCAATGCTGTTAAATAGTAAAGCCAGTAGACAATTGAAGTGAATTCAGTGCTTCTGAGCTGTTTTGGCATGACTGTGTGTTATGAGTCAGGTATTCACGTGGATTCTGTCCCTCTAATAGATTCTGCTGAAGATGTCAGATCCATGATGCAGCTGTACAGCAACAGTTCTTAGGCATATCTGGTAAATGCAGTGCTTCTCAAAATTCCCGTGCTGCAGAGCCACTGGAGCACTGCTGTGAGTGCCTGCAGGAATTCAGTGGCAAAGCTATTGGAACACAGTCATTTCCAAGTTGACACAATTGTTCAGAAATCCTGGAGAAATCCTCACTGACATTCTTGTTCTAGTGAAAGAGACTGCGTCACGTGCAAACATGGATACCTGTTATCTTGCAAGGAAAAATGTAGATTTTCAGACTGCTCTCTCAGCCATCCAGGGAAGGGGAGATGCCTCATTTTGGGTAATGCAACCCTGGGGAATGCAGCAGAGAGTCACCCAGCAGCACGGAGTGAGCAGTGCAGGAAGCACAAGGCACTGGCTCTGCGGGTGGGGACTAATTAGCTCCGTGCAATGCAGAACCCGACTGGCTCCGCCGGCCAGTTACTAAACCTGCTGGCAGCTCCCCGCTCCTGGCTCTAGCCCTGGTGCTGATGTGCCACTGCTCCCCAGCTCCAAACAGCTGCTGGGTTTGTGCCTCTGCTCCACCCCGCCCTGTCCTTCTAGGACTATAAACACCCTGCTGTGCTCTCACCGCTATCGGTGCTGTCTCTAGCAATGCCAGAATTGAGCTGGAGCTAATTAGGTCTAAGTGGATTGTCTGCTGCTGTGTACAGTCACGCTACTGTACCCTGAACGTTCACTTCCAGCTGTGCACTGCTGGGACACCCAAGCTGTGCTTGTATGGAGCCAGTTATCCCAAAGATGTTTTTATTTCTCACCAGTATCATACTGAGTCCATGTGTCCTGAATCTGGTGCTCAAGGATCTGTGAATATTAGGTTTTCCATGCACAGCTACTGTGTGTGCCCAGTGTTGAGTCAGCCTTCACTATGAATCCAGAGTGTCTGGTAGTTGCCATGCTCTCCATGCCTGCAGTGAGTAGGATCAGTGCTAGTCACCTGGGGTTTCCAAATGGAAATTGAAGAAAAAATACTTGTAATGCACTTGAGTTGAAAATGCAATTAAAACTGGAGCCAAATTATATTAATTTAGGCAGGAATGCATGTGTGTTTGTTACATAGATGCAAGAGAGAAAAAAAGTACGATATAGAGGAAGATATCCCTGAGGATGTATGAGGTACTGTAAGAGGACAAGAAAAAAGGCAATGTGTGTATAGAAAACAGAGAACAGCTAATGTGTGTATTTGTGTGAAAGGACAAAAGAAAGTAGTATGTACATGAGAGTAGTTGTGAAGAAAGAGAAATCTTTAAGTAGAGGAGTGAGGAAGAATATGTGAAGTAAAGAGAAGTTAATTTTTTTAAATTCAAAGCCATAAAAATATTTTTGATGCTGTTTTCAACAGTCAGTTTAATCTGCCTGAACTAAATTATTAACAAGCAGTTCCTGACTTTTCAAACAAGATCAGATCACTTGATCTAATAATGTAACAGCTGACACTGTGCAAGTGCCAGTTCTTCCAGAGTGGAATAGTTCAAGTAATTTGAAAGAATGTAAGTAATTCACTTGAACTCTGGATGTGCAATGCTTCCCTCTGATGAACCAGCTGTCCTGTTTGCTGAGGAAAGATGGGGAACTCTAATAAGAGGAAATGCTTTGAAGATTTCTTCTGTTATTTCCACTTCTTCGTACAGCTGAGGTGCTAGATAGTCCTGAATTTAAGAGTAATCACTCTGACTTAGGAAATCTAACCTGTGTATCCTTGTGTATGTCTTCGGGATTACTTTACAATTGCTGCAGAACATTTGCTTGAATTAAACTTCACTCTTCTGCTATGCAGCTAAAACTTAGCAAAGTGTATTCAGAGCATGAGATAAACTCGTTCTCCACAACCATTTGTAGTACCAGAAAGATCTTATTAGTGTGAGAGAACTCTGGGCACAGCAGCTTGCCTCAGAGAGGGCTAATAGTATGCTTCCCTTCAGAAAAATCTGCTTGAAGATTTTGAGAAGAAGTACATTTACTGTGGAATGCAAAGAGGAAGTAAAACCACAGCTTTATGCTCTCTGCCAATTTGATGTTCTTCTCTGCACAGCTTGGGAATAATCATTCCCTTTGCACTAAACCTAAAGTGTGAACCTTAAGTCTTGCAGTGCAAAAGACTGTGATAGACTTTGACAGGCTGCTGCTTTGGGAAGGATTTTCCAGCAGCCTGTCCTAAGCATGTGTTCCCCCATTTCTTGTGGCTGAAGGAATGGAAGAACTGCAGTCAATCAACTGGTGCACCCCAGTTTACTGCTGCATCTTGGCAGCTGTCTGCGTCCTTTGAGAGGCCACAGTTCTGAAGGGAATCTGGTACAGGAATTTTATATACTTTGAATTTGAAAAATGTAACTTGAAAAATTGAAATAAAGTCTGAAATGTACAGTCTTGTTGCTAATGGAACAGTAGTGAGTGTCACTACTGGTTTTGGAGAGAGCAGGGACAAACTTCTGAGGAAACAGGTTCTGGTTGGTAAGACTGAGTTTCAGTTATTAAATTGCTTGTGAAACTTAGCCAGTCTTTCAAGTCTAATCCTATTAACTGTTGTTATAGCAACAGGTTGCTCATAATAGGGTACCTGGTGTTGGGGTTGCCAGAAATATGACCATTCACAGCCACTGTTTGGGTTCCCTGATGGTAGCTACAGGCTTTGTTTTTACCAAAGAAAAAGGTGCTTGAGTTTGTTTGACATTTGCATTTAAATTCTGTTGTGCAGATGACCTGGCAATTAGAGGCAATTTTTATTTTAAGCATAAGTAACAAAGACTTGCTGGACACTAGAGTGATAAGCCCTTGAATGCTGGCTTTGTGTGATTGTAAAAGCAGCTAAGAACCTTACTTGCCACTGAGCAGGTCTGGCAGCTTTTTCTGTCCAAAAATTCTGGCTGCTTCTTAGACCCTTCACTCACAAGTCAAACCATTTTGTTACAGTCACTCCTGTGACTGTTGTAAGTCTCAAGAGAAAAGGGATGTTAATAGATGAAGAAACAAAATTTTACTGTACACTACAATTTATTAAAAATTTTTCTATAGAGACGAGATGAAACTGTATACCAGCCAATTCTTTAGATGGTGTTATCTCCTATGAAGAGTCTTACAGAGAGCTAATCTTAATTTTATTTTCCACCATTTCCTAGTCTGATGCGCTCAAGAACCCAGATTTTTGACTGTGAACTGTTTCATATGCCAAATGCACTCATTTAACTCCAAAGACTTGTTCATGCATTAGAAAAGTTCTCAAGGTGCAAATCTGTATTCATCAGATCCTCTTCAAAAGAAGCATGTCTGCACGAGTGCAACGAAATGAAACACAGCAAAAGTTATTTCCTTAACAACATAAAACTAACCTGACAGACATGTTCTCGCTGCAGTCCTCTCAGCAGGGCTTCTGCCAGCCTTGAAAGTATTGTTTGCCATAGTGGGCATGCATTTGCTTGGAGATCTTTTTAGCAGGGGCTGAGTGAATCAAGAATTTCTAAACCCTAACTACTATAAGTCATTCATGTGTCTAAACAAACCTGCACCATGTGTGTGCCTATTCCTCCCTTCTTCATGCAGATTGTGGATACCTCTGTTATGGGTCTAATATTTACCTTTCTTGTGGAAGATAATAGTTTTAAGAATTTTTCTAAAGAATTTCATTTTGACTTATCTGATGAGAGAGAAGTTTCTGCTTTAACAAGGAGTTATTCATGTATTATTTTTTTTTATGAATGCAGCATTCATTGCTATAATCCTTCCAGCTGAAAGCACAGGGCCAGAAAAAACTCCTCAACCTAACAGAACATTCTGTACTGAAGTTAAGCTTGAAAGGTTCTGGCTCAGAGAACTTTGGCACAAGTCAAAGTTGGAGCTCAGTCTATTTCCCTGCCTAGCTTTACTTCTCAGTGACGTGGCCCAGGTGACCCACTCCAGACATTTCCAAACTGTGGGAAATAATTTGCTTTGGCAGTAGATTCCTTCATGGACATCCAGATGCATCAGTTAACATCTGATATTTATTCTTTCCCGGCTGACTTGTTGTAGAACTCCTAAACAACTGTATTCAGAAATATCACACTCATCAAGACATGAACCAACAAACCTGAACCAAAATCTCTGTTCATATGGCAATTCATGCCCTTTAAGGTTCAGAACAGCTCAATGGTATCCCTCTGTCTATCTGTCTCTCTGTCTGTCTCAGGAAAGTCCCTTGTGGGAAGCAGCAAGATCCAGCACACAACATAATGAATATCTTAAAGAGTATGTATTTTCTTCCAAGATGAGCTGTTTTCCTTTTTTCCCTCTCTCCTGTATTTCAAGATGAGGAATACTGATGCATGCTTGGTTCTGGGGAGTGTCTTGCAATCTATGGATTCAAATCACTTTTTGAGTTGAAACTAATCTGGAAAAAAGATCTTAAAATATATACTGGCATAGGGGGACTCAGATACATACCTTCATATATTGGTGTGTGGTTTCCTAGGCAGAATTTCAGAGAAATACAGTTTGCTCTAGTTTTGTGGTTATGTTGTTGTATCAGACTTGGGAAACCATTGAACATTTCAGTGAAGAAGACTGCCAAGAGATGATGATCCCAAATGACTGCCAAACATATGCAGAGCATTCACCCTCTCTCTTCTTAATTCTATTAGTACAGCCTTACTGACTCCTCAGACATGGAGTGTAAGGAACAAAAACTGAAAATTAAAGGAGTGATTCACAGGCAGAAGCTAGATGCACATGGCAGCAATCCTGCTCTTCCCCACCCTGATATTCATGCCCATCCCAATTTGAAAATACTATTCCAGTTATTCCAGGTCCAGACAGATACTGAAGGAAGTCCGAAGGCGTGTTCTTTAACAGCTCTTCCCTTAGGTGTCTCTGTCTCCTTGGGAGATCCTTTGCCTCACTTACAAGCTGTGAAGCCTGGATCCAAGCTAGTAAGCAATCTGGATCCTGCTAGAAAGCATTTGCCGTGAAGAGTAAATTACATTGTCCTGTGTATTATTCTGTATGCAGGTGCTGACACTATTTCTTTAACCTTTTTGGTCAGGTTATAGCTAGAGAGAGTTGAATGGAGACTCTTTACCCTGTTATAGGAGCGTGTGAATATTAATTACACAACTGCCACACCAACTGCCTCCTAGCAAGCTTGCCTGTTTGCTGTCCTCCATGGGCTTTCTTCTATCTGCTGCAGAGTTGTCTTATCTTGGCTGTTCAGAGATTATGGAAGCCTTTGAAAATGCAGTATGTTCATCTCACAGGTGGTATAACCAGTCCTGTGCAGTGCAGGCCACTTTCCTGTGTTGTTTACCATAATTTTTCCTCACAGTTGCCGATTTCTTCCCCTTAGAAACCTCTTGGAGATTGCCTAGGATGACAGAGTCTGTCTTTTGGAGAATGCCACAGAGCAGGTGTGCTGAGGCAGCGTGTGGAGCCACTGGGCAGGGCC
>WBNQ01069335.1:747-14656 GCA_013401375.1 Spizella passerina | reverse complement strand
ATATTTATTTTAATACTGATTTTTAAATTCATTGAGAAAGTGGAGAGATTCACAAAATGATAAAGTGTACAAATGTCTGACTGTGGGGGAACTGTACTAGAAATACACGCATTTATGGCCTGGATTTTTTATCTAAAAACCTTTAAAGAAGTCAAAACCTGGATATTTACAGGTACCATGTTTCCAGAAGTTATATCTAACCACTTCTGCCATTATCTTAGCCAGCTATGTTTTCTTATTTGATAACACATTTTTATAATAGTTCAAGTACAGTTACAGATTAGATCTCATTAGATGAACAGTTTTAAGCTGAAGGCTCAGCTTTGCAAGGTGTTACTCAAATTACATTTGAGTATTTCTCTGTACACAGAATAAGCATAAAAATAGCAATAAATTTGATTTGGGGGATGCTGTCATTGTCAGTTTCGTTCTTATGTCTGATTAGATACAGTTATAAGCAGAGTAGTGTGCAGACATATCTTAACTTGTGTGACTTAAAATGTCACCTTCACATGGCCCTGGGAGGAAAAAACACTGTAAGAGGGGGCAATAAGATTGCAATACTCTGTTAATCCTGAGTAAAAATATGTTTGCCACATAATTAAGAGTGAATTTTCTAGACAAATAAAATGCACATCTTCACTTGAAAGATGTCTGACTAATTCAGAATCTGAAACCAAATAAAAGTATGAGAACTGGGACACGTTTCTTTATGTGACTAACCCTATTGGTGATAACAAAAGGTTTGTTTATTTAGCTGAAAGAATGATCTTTCTCATGTCTATCTCACTCTAAAATCTTGAAAAAGAAAACTTACTAAATAGTGGCTGTGAATCATCAGTGCATTGTAGGAGAGCAGCTACATTGATTAGAAATGCTGAAGAGGACTCTATTGAAGAGAAAGATGTCCATTCCCTAAAATAACTTTCACCCCTTTTCATTAAGAGCATTCAATTTAAGTACTGTCAGACCTTCATAAATTCCTTAGGTAAACATTATTAGTGGAGTCTCTCACCAGTCAGGAGATTGCCAGGAAAATGTATGGAAACTTCTGTATTTTTTAATGAAAGCTTGAAATGTGGGTTTGTTCCGCCTCTCTAGCGTGATTAGAAAGTGATTTAATGTGCCATAAATGTTTGGTCAGTCAAACACAAATGAACATGATTGATGGTGACATTGCACACATTTAACTCATTATGGGTTACTTTACAGCAAAATTATTTGTGTAAACAGTCTGCACAGTGTTAGAAGTAAAACAAACCAAGAAACCTCAAAATATTATATTTGTTCCTAATATTTTCCTTTTGGTTTTAGCAATGTAATATCATATGGAATCCTTTATATTCTTTTTGGCACCAAACTGAACAAAAAGGAAATCAGCTCAAAAAGATTAATATTCTGTAAACACTTAGATAGATTACACCAAACTATATGCTAAAGGAAAAAAACCCCACAAAACATTACACCTGTAAACTCTATTTTAATAATCCAGTCTTCTTATAGCATAGACTGTTAGTGTTGTATTAAAAAAGGAATTTGGACTCTTTATTAACTTGCACAGTCTGAGAAAAAGATGGAAATACTGTACTGCAAGCTCTGTATTGTTTGAATTAGCAAATGCAGACCAGAAGTCTGTCTATATAAAAAACATTGCAAAAACATGATACATAGAGTAATAGGCAGAAGTGATTAAATTTTGTACAGGCCAATCCTACAGGCCAATCTACAACCTACATGCCAAGTTAGTATTGTTGTGTAAATTAATAAAATGTGGAATGTAGTAGTCGAGTGTAACACAAGTCCACAGACAAATTAGTTTTGACTTTGCTCTATAGGTAAGGCAGCCCATACACCTCATTCCAAATGTCAGACTTATCTAGAGCTGTCTCTATTATCCTCTAAGCTATTTTGAGGGCAGGAGTGTTTTGTGGACTCTTTCAGCAGCTTTTGCTCACACCTACACATATGCAATGCCCACTTTACATTCCTTTCTTGTCCAGGCTGAAAGAGAGACATAATAAAACCACACACATCACAGATTCATGTCAGTTGGATGCTTACCTACACTGATGGAACACATCAACTTGTTTGCTCTTTATTTTTGACCACCTAGGCAGCCTTGGAATATTTCAAAGTGTGGAACTGGAGAATGAACAGTGAATTCCTTGACACGTGGGAGGGCTTTAAAAGGGGGAGTGAGAAGGAAATGCAATGTTTCAATTTATTGTGAGGTTCTTCGGGAAGCTGCATAATAAACTGATTGCATGATCCTACTCACAAGGACCTAGATCAAATATTAAATGTAGCCCTTACCAAATGCATTATCTTCAGAGATCATGTAAAGATCTTCCTGACTGTAGTGTTTTTAAATCATTGATTCTAGGAATTAAAACCTATTGTGGTTTAAAACTCTTTGCTGTGTATACATAGTATAAATCCTTGTGATAAGAGTGTATTTTTCTTGGGCTAAAGTCTACCATGGAACTGCATTTTCAGTCAGTCATTTGAACACATCAAACCAGTCTATCCTTTGCCCCATGATTGGATAGAGATCTTGTCCTGTTTTGTGTATTTGAAACTATTAGAAGTAGAGCCTGTATGCCTTTCAGTTCAAATCCAACAAGACCAGAATCTAAAAAAGTGTAACATGTCATTCTATTTCAAGAGTACTCTCCCTGCCTTGACCCACTACCAAATTCTACATTAGTATTGATGGGGAAAAGTGCATAAATCTCATTTGAAATTAGAACTAATCTCAATCAGCATATTTGATGTTTTATAAAATATTGTCTTTTTATACACATTTTTAAAATCATCTGTGCATACAGAAAGCTGTGGAAATAGTTGACTGAGATTGTAAAGTGTTCATAGTACGAAGGATATTTGTTAGCTTTGATTTCAACAGACAATGGAATTGAGTAAAGAAGTAGTTGATAATTTATAATAATTAAGGAAATTCAATTTGAAGACTGTAAATCTACGAAGCTTCACTCTATGATATGACCATAAGAACTGCTTTCAGCCAGTTACTTTTCTGTCAGATTTAGATATCCATATGCAAAGGCATGACAAAACTAGACATTCACTCAAGCAGTTTGGGTGAACTGGAAGGGAGGTGAGTGGGAGGAAATCCTTTCGCTACATTGCTTTCACTGTACACATCTTTTGCAGCTACTGATCAAGAATATTTAGGTCATGTTGAGTTAGGACAAGGGGTTATCGCTTTAACCTGGCAGAGGGCTGGATTGGATTAGGAATTAGGATGAAACTGTTTACTGTGAGGGTGGTGAGGCACTGCAACAGGTTGCCCAGAGAAGTTGTGGCTGCCTCACACCTGGGAGTGTCCAAGGCCAGTGGGATGGGGCTCTGCACAACCTGCTCCAGTGGAAGGGGTCCCTGCCTACCGTGGGGGAGGTGGAGTGAGATGGTCTTTAAGGCCCCTTCCAACCCAAACCATTCTATGGTTCTGTGGGTACTTCCTTTTCAATCTCATCTATATTGTTTGAGATAGAGAATTGTAACATTAAACATCCTCAAAGACTTTGTCCCTTTTTGTGCTCTTTCCATGGTGGTGAAGAGCTGATCTTATTCAATGCTAAGGAGCAGACTTTACATCTCCTTTCACTGTGCTATAAAGGAGCTGGATATCCACCATCCTTTGCCTTGCAAATAGCAATGAATAATCCTAGGTCACAATGCAATTCTAGCATTTGTTCTCTTTCTTGATAGTGATGCTTAGATCTTGGCAGGAGAGATTATATAGCATGAGCAGGTTCAGATGCACTCAGTCTTTCATGTACCCATCATTACACTGAAAAGCAAATGCTATGAGCAAGAGTTCTTTGGGAGCTCCAGAGCTCTTGATACATACACTGCTGGGCGTAGGGCTGGGTGTATTAAAGGTTTTCGTTTTCTTCTNTCTGAGAAAAAGATGGAAATACTGTACTGCAAGCTCTGTATTGTTTGAATTAGCAAATGCAGACCAGAAGTCTGTCTATATAAAAAACATTGCAAAAACATGATACATAGAGTAATAGGCAGAAGTGATTAAATTTTGTACAGGCCAATCCTACAGGCCAATCTACAACCTACATGCCAAGTTAGTATTGTTGTGTAAATTAATAAAATGTGGAATGTAGTAGTCGAGTGTAACACAAGTCCACAGACAAATTAGTTTTGACTTTGCTCTATAGGTAAGGCAGCCCATACACCTCATTCCAAATGTCAGACTTATCTAGAGCTGTCTCTATTATCCTCTAAGCTATTTTGAGGGCAGGAGTGTTTTGTGGACTCTTTCAGCAGCTTTTGCTCACACCTACACATATGCAATGCCCACTTTACATTCCTTTCTTGTCCAGGCTGAAAGAGAGACATAATAAAACCACACACATCACAGATTCATGTCAGTTGGATGCTTACCTACACTGATGGAACACATCAACTTGTTTGCTCTTTATTTTTGACCACCTAGGCAGCCTTGGAATATTTCAAAGTGTGGAACTGGAGAATGAACAGTGAATTCCTTGACACGTGGGAGGGCTTTAAAAGGGCGAGTGAGAAGGAAATGCAATGTTTCAATTTATTGTGAGGTTCTTCGGGAAGCTGCATAATAAACTGATTGCATGATCCTACTCACAAGGACCTAGATCAAATATTAAATGTAGCCCTTACCAAATGCATTATCTTCAGAGATCATGTAAAGATCTTCCTGACTGTAGTGTTTTTAAATCATTGATTCTAGGAATTAAAACCTATTGTGGTTTAAAACTCTTTGCTGTGTATACATAGTATAAATCCTTGTGATAAGAGTGTATTTTTCTTGGGCTAAAGTCTACCATGGAACTGCATTTTCAGTCAGTCATTTGAACACATCAAACCAGTCTATCCTTTGCCCCATGATTGGATAGAGATCTTGTCCTGTTTTGTGTATTTGAAACTATTAGAAGTAGAGCCTGTATGCCTTTCAGTTCAAATCCAACAAGACCAGAATCTAAAAAAGTGTAACATGTCATTCTATTTCAAGGATACTCTCCCTGCCTTGACCCACTACCAAATTCTACATTAGTATTGATGGGGAAAAGTGCATAAATCTCATTTGAAATTAGAACTAATCTCAATCAGCATATTTGATGTTTTATAAAATATTGTCTTTTTATACACATTTTTAAAATCATCTGTGCATACAGAAAGCTGTGGAAATAGTTGACTGAGATTGTAAAGTGTTCATAGTACGAAGGATATTTGTTAGCTTTGATTTCAACAGACAATGGAATTGAGTAAAGAAGTAGTTGATAATTTATAATAATTAAGGAAATTCAATTTGAAGACTGTAAATCTACGAAGCTTCACTCTATGATATGACCATAAGAACTGCTTTCAGCCAGTTACTTTTCTGTCAGATTTAGATATCCATATGCAAAGGCATGACAAAACTAGACATTCACTCAAGCAGTTTGGGTGAACTGGAAGGGAGGTGAGTGGGAGGAAATCCTTTCGCTACATTGCTTTCACTGTGCACATCTTTTGCAGCTACTGATCAAGAATATTTAGGTCATGTTGAGTTAGGACAAGGGGTTATCGCTTTAACCTGGCAGAGGGCTGGATTGGATTAGGAATTAGGATGAAACTGTTTACTGTGAGGGTGGTGAGGCACTGCAACAGGTTGCCCAGAGAAGTTGTGGCTGCCTCACACCTGGGAGTGTCCAAGGCCAGTGGGATGGGGCTCTGCACAACCTGCTCCAGTGGAAGGGGTCCCTGCCTACCGTGGGGGAGGTGGAGTGAGATGGTCTTTAAGGCCCCTTCCAACCCAAACCATTCTATGGTTCTGTGGGTACTTCCTTTTCAATCTCATCTATATTGTTTGAGATAGAGAATTGTAACATTAAACATCCTCAAAGACTTTGTCCCTTTTTGTGCTCTTTCCATGGTGGTGAAGAGCTGATCTTATTCAATGCTAAGGAGCAGACTTTACATCTCCTTTCACTGTGCTATAAAGGAGCTGGATATCCACCATCCTTTGCCTTGCAAATAGCAATGAATAATCCTAGGTCACAATGCAATTCTAGCATTTGTTCTCTTTCTTGATAGTGATGCTTAGATCTTGGCAGGAGAGATTATATAGCATGAGCAGGTTCAGATGCACTCAGTCTTTCATGTACCCATCATTACACTGAAAAGCAAATGCTATGAGCAAGAGTTCTTTGGGAGCTCCAGAGCTCTTGATACATACACTGCTGGGCATAGGGCTGGGTGTATTAAAGGTTTTCGTTTTCTTCTGACAATACTAATGGCTGTGCTTGCAAGAGCTACATCACTTTTTCGTATCTCTGTCACCATGTCTCACCAGGAATTGATTTTATGTAAATATATTTGCTGGTAACAATATTGTATGTATATATAAGATAGAGGAGAGCAGAAGAGTATTGTGACTTAAAAAAAAAGATGAAAATTACATTTCTTCTCTTGGATTGCACGATGTAATTTTCCAGCTATTCTTCATATTGAAGAAGTGGCTAATTGAAGCAGTGGCTTATTTTTTTATGACTATCAGGAAACAGAATTGCAGTGCAACTTAGTCAGGGAGAGATAATAATATTTGCAGTACTAGAGAGGAATCAGAAAGATACAGGTTGAAGCTGTTTTGGTAGTATGGCCCATTCTGGATAGGTTCCATCAGTTACCTAAACTTTAAAATATCATCACAAAGGCTTAAAGTAGTGAAGAGCATAATGACTCCTAAAGTATTTTTCCTCACAAAAGATACCAGGCAGGTGACCATCTGTCTCTTTGAAATCACTGGGAAAATGTTGTGGTTCAATGGAGATAAAACAGAAAGATCATCTTTAGTCAACTGTTGCAATCATCTTATAATAATATTTTATAGCATCCCAAATATTAGTAACTCTTTAAATTCTATAATCAACATTTTGTGGTATCCTAACAGATCATATCTTAAATACTCCAATCACTTAATGAAGTTTAATGTAACACTAACTGGCATCTATGGAGGTTGATCATTGCTTTGGGAATGTTCGGTTTTTTCCAGTCCCTTCTTGGTCCTTGACTAAGGGTGAGTATTTAACTATAGACTGATCTGGAGTTCCTTCCTCTAAATCAAAACCATCTGCCTAAAGAAAAGAAAGCAAGGAAGGAAAGTCAAAAGGGAGATATGTAATGTATTTGTATATTTTTTTTCCCAACTCCAGGTGGTGTCAATGTAAGAAAAAGCCACAAAATAGATCAAAAGTTACAAACATGCCCTTGCTATCATTAGTCTTAGTTTTTTACCAAGCCTGGACTTTATCTCTCTTCTGTATATAGAGTTGCTGATCAGCAACATTTGCAAGCTTCCTATAAATAAAAGGGTCATAAAAATGTGATATGGTTTCTCTGTGTGTGGTGGGGAATAACACAATGCAAATTCCTTTTACCATCCCACATGGCCTCTGAATGGTGAAACAATTTCTGTGGAAGAAATTTCTCCTGATTGTTTGCAGCCCACTTGTCAGGCTGTATATGATTTGGAACATCTCCATATTGCAATTTATTCTTTCAGTGGTTTACATCTTCAGAACTAAAGTAACTGATTACTTGGCAGCCTGTCAACAGGAGGAGAGAATAAAACAACAACAACAAAAAACCAACCAAAAAACCAAAACAAACCAATCAAACAAAAAAGGCAAAACCCAAACAAACAAAAAACCCCTAAACCCTACAAAAACACCCCAAACAAAACAAAAAAAAAAGAGGAAAAAATCATTGTAACTTATATTTCACCAGGTTTCTTAACAAGTTTCCGACCTCCTGTTCTTTAGAGCATTTTTTTGGAAAGAGTTTGAAAGAGTGCCTTTTGGCTAGTTCAACATGAGAGAAAGATTGACGAATCCCAAATTAATAATCAGCCCATGGAATAAAAACATAAACTTGTCTAAAATACTATATTAAGTCCTGTCAGAATATTCCTGAAATGCTGAAATTTGAAAACCTGAAATTTTGTGGTCCGAGACAATCATAGAATGACAGAATATCTTGAGTTTGAAGGGACTGACAAGGATCTTTGAATCTGACTCCTGACCTTGTTCAGGACACCCCAAGAGTCACACCGTGTGCCTGAGAGCATTCTCCAAACACTGCTTGAGCTCTGTCAGCCTTGGTGCTGTGACCACTGCCCTGGGGAGCTGTTCCAGTGCCCAACCACCCTCTGGTGGAGAAACATCTTCTGATATCCTGTGCCTCCCCTGAGGTAGAAGCTGTTCAGCCTGGAGAAGAGAGGGTTGTGTGGAGACCTTGTAGAAACCTTCCAGCATCTGAAGGGATCTGCAGAGAAGCCAGAGGGGGATTCATTGTGATGAACAGTAGTGATAGGACAAGAAGTAGTAGGTAAAAACTTAGAGGAGTAATTTAGGCTAGATATTTGGAAGAAATTCTTTACTGTGAGAGTAGTTAAACACTGGAATAGGTTGCCCAGGGATGTTGTGAATGCACCAGCTTGGGCAGCGTTCGAGGCCAGGTTGGATAAGGCCTTAAGCAACCTGGTCTAGTGAAAGCTGTCTTCCCCATGGCAGGAAGGTGATCTTTAAGGTCCTTTCCAACCCTTAACATTTTGTGATTCTACTATTTTTAAAAACAGAAAATTTGGAAACTTTTTCCTCATGCTCTCTACAACTTTATTTCACCACATGCTCTATGTGCTTGAAAAGATTTCAGTGTATTACTTTTGCATATGATACTTGATTTACTGACTACAGGGACTCTGTTTTGAGTTTTTTTTAGCATTCTAGCAAATCCCTTGCAAATAAGCCATGTTAATTGCCATAACAGTGTACTGACTTATGTGTTAAAATCTGATTCATGTTTAAGCAGTTGTTTGTAAGTTTCAAAGAAAGCTGTGGTTTTGACTCAGAACTCTGCATCTGTTTCTTTGATTTTAGATTGAGGAGGATACGTGGCAGAAGTACTATCTGGAAGGAGTTGCAAATGAAATGTATACAGAATATCTGTCTAGTGCCTTTGTGGGTTTGTCCTTCCCTGCAGTTTGTGAGTAAGTAGAAGTACATTTAATATGCAGAAATATTTACCTTGTTGCAAGAGAAATCTAATTTTTTTGCATGAGACTTTTTCATTAGAATGTGAGGATTTTAAGTCCTAATGTTGCTGCATCTGATGATGTCTAATAAAATAAACATTAAACCAATCACTGCAAGGAAGAATCTGAAACATGGTAATGCCTGGTTTCAGGAGAGATTTGTAATTAAGTGATTGTAAATTAAAGCATAAATGTTTTTTGTCTTGAACAAACTCATAAACAATCTTTTTAAATTGAGTAATTTGCTCACAAATACTATCCTGTTATTTTTCTAATGATTCCCATTCTTTGAGTAGTGGTGGTCAACATGACCATCTTGACTTGTGTTCCATTCCAAGGAGACTATTCATTAATTTAAACAGATGTCATGGAGTCATATAAGCAGTGTGACACCCAGAGCTCCATAGAAGTGGTTGCAAAACATTTGCAACAAGTAAAGTATATGAGAGAAAAGATATGTCTGTTCAGTTATGGGAAAGAAGCACATAGTACATAACCATAGTGCAAGCTTCATTTCTGGCTATTTAAAAATGCTTAGCCTAGAATGAGTCTGTGAATGAGAGATCCATATGCAAAAGGTTTGTATCATAAGTACTCTGTCTGCATAATCAGGTTAGTTTAGCACACTCATATTTCCTCTCTGCTCCATTCCTAGAGGAGGAAATAGATGGAGAAGTAAAATACAATCTCTTATATAAAGGAGGATGAGTATGCTTCTACTCCTCCAACTTCCCCACCTTTCCCAATTTTAACAGGAGCAAAAACATGGCATAAGAATGAGGGGGAGACAACTGGCAGACAAATATTATCCATTTAGAAATTGTCTAGGATGTAGCTATGACAGAGCCCAGTCTTCAGTTTGCTGGTAAAGTTGAGGGGTTCTCAATCCATCCTTCTGTGTCAGCAAAACTCTGTTGAGTTTACTGAGGGGAAAAGTTTTTTACTAAATGAACAAAAGTTTGTGATTTGCTGAAACTGGAAATCTCACAACATAATGTAGAAAAGTGTATTATATTCAGAATGAGTGGTAGTTTGTTCTGTTAACACTAGCTACAGTAATGAAAATTAAATCTCCACACCAAACCATTTTTAAATGTGTCAAGTTTCCATAAGAGTTTGTAGGAGGATATGACTGAGACTGTATTTGACACAAAGCTGACATTCATTTATCTGTGCTGGTAGAATGGAGAGAAAATAATCAATAAATAAAGGATGCTTATTGAGATTTAGAAAGATGTCTAAATTTTGGAGCTCTCCTCAAGCACTTTAATTAATGAGTTTAGTGCATAGGTATTCTCATTAATGCAAGAATTGACTGCTCAGTTTCCAGAAGTACCAAAGGACAAGGACAGCAAAATGTTCATTGCATTGGTTGTGAAGGCAAAATTGAATCAATGTAGTCTTAGTGTATTCAGCTACCCATGAAATATGAGACTTTGAGAACAGGTTTTGTTTTAAAATTCATGCAGTCGATGACATTTTAAAAGTCTGAAATTAAATGAAATGTTCTGCTTCCTCATCATTATTTGTCATAAATGCAAGTCTAGGAATGTGATTCTTTTGTAAATAGGCTGCCATACAGTCTGGATAACAAAGAGTGTGCAGAGGCAGTGAGGATGGGGCACTCAATATTGCTGAAGAATTTCCAGCTTCTGATGTCAACAATAGGGTGAACAATTAGAGAGAAACAGAAGTTAATATCAGTCTGCAAGTTCTGTTTATAACTCCACATGTGCGTACTGTGTGAACATATTCCTGCAATATATTTTGAATATGTGAATGTAGTTCCTGACATTCTATGCCCTTGGATATTGCTGGACCAGGTGTGAATGATGCTGATTGAAGATGAACTAACCAGTCTGTCTCCTACTTGTGCAGAGCCTTCTAATGTTTAATAACGTAAGGCTAATCTTCACCCAGGTTCTAGGCCTACTGCTCTCCACCCCAAAATGTTCCTAACGAGGCCAGCATATCTGTGCATTGACACTCCACCAGTGGGAGCAGCCACCTGCCCACGTGTGATGTTGGTTGTGTGAAGGCACTGACTCCTGGGCTCTTCTCTCCCTGCAGGCTGGTGTTTGCGAAGCTGAAGCTCCTGATGATAGCCATAGAGTACAAGTCGGAGAAGCGCGAGAGCAGGTACGGCCCATGGCACCAGCCTGGGGAGTGCTCGAATGCACTGCCAGGAACTTGGCCTGCTTTGTTTTCCAGAATGAGCTTAGCTATTCTTTGAAACGTTTCAGAATGTGATTAGCATGCCATCACATTGCAGCATTTCACATAGGACCGAAAGGGACTTATTTCTGCCCTCTTCCTCCCTAAAAGTAACCCAAATCACAACGTTTAGTAAAAAGTGCAGTAGTACATATGTCTCATCTCCAGGAGTGATTTTACTTACAGAAAAGCTTACAATTTTTGTGTTTATAGCATATCACTTTTAATCAGATGTCCAACATACACTACTGAAAACACGAAAATGGAAAACAGATGTGATATCAAAATTCATTATAGCTATGTGTATTTTCAAAATACAAATTTCATTTAAATTAGTTTGAGGGAACCAATTTAGATATATTACAGGATAAAAAAATATAGGGTAAACATAATATTTAAATAAAATTTAAATATCTGTTCTGACAAAATTTACATTAATAACATAATGAAACTGGAAAATATTAATTTAGCGTTGAAATTACCAATTGGCTGGCTATTTTCATTAACCAAAAAAAAAAAAAAATCATTATTCTTAGTGTTCTTATAAAAAATCATTATTCTTAGATTCACAGATGGGAAGTGTTTCTTGCATTTTTGTTTTTGTGCAAAGGTTCATAGAAACATGATTGAACATTGAAGTCAATCTTCCATCACCTTGTCCATTAATGTTTTAAACAATATTCATTTTTATGTAACAAAAACGTTATAAATGTTCTCTGAAACATGTGGAGGGTCATCTAAAAACATATGGCAATACTAACTCTGAGAGGAATTTGATTCTCCTCTTTTGCAATTACATTTTTTATTGCTGTAGTAGACCTGAAGTGATACATAGTAGTTCATCTTCTTTTTGGCCACTAATTACCTTTTTGTGGCCAAAGGGCACTTTTGGGGACAATTGCTTCTTCCCACAGGGGAACCAATTCTATCAATTGAACTCATTCTACATTTTCTGGGCTTTTGAAAGTTTAATACTTAGCATTAACTTTCATAGTTTTTCTTAATTAAAAAAAAAATCTATAAAACCTGTGTTAGAAATTTGATATGGAAGAAGCAGTGTTGCAACCATTTATGAGCATTTCCATGCCCTATAGTTGATTTTGCTGGATTCTTCCATATATTATAAAATGAAATGTGAAGTGGTGTATGTACTATTGCATATAATTTTTGATCACACTACGCTGATTAAGAAATCCTTTTTTTTTACTATCAGATTTTTAATGCTGTATTTAGCTTCTTTGGACTCTTAAATTACTTTTCCATTGAAAGACCTCATTCTGCATTGGCTAATGTAAAACAAACAATCTATTCTTCTGTCTATGAACAATTTAATCTTTTTCTAGAAAAAGGAAAATACAATAATAACAGCAGTGGAACAATTTACCAAATTTTGTGTCTTCAGTATTAGGAAATATTTGGTTTCTGTTTTTCTCCTAACAAATATTTGCCAGCTTTATATTGCCATTACTTCAGTTGTCACTAACTTACATAAGTGCTAATATTGCAGTTTTTTACAGTAATAACAGATTGTTCTTGGCTTCCATATCATTCTTTGCATTAACTTCAGTGGAAGTTGGATTGAGTTCTTAATCAAAAGGTGATGCAGAGGATCCCACAAAAAGTAAAACAGTGTGATACAATCATATATTTCTTACTTAAAGCCACACAGGTAACAGCTTGCAATAATTATTGTAGTAGGGAAAAAAAGAGCTTAAAACTGCTGGAAGCAATACTAACAAAGAGATATTAACAGCTGGGTTTGTTGAACATGTATGTAGAAAGAGGAGGATAAATTGGGTAGATAGTCACATTTTCTTATAACCCTGATCCACAGCAATATCTGTTGATTTTATTAACCAGTGACAATTTTATAGTCACTGTTTGATCAGTCACAGAGCTACCTGCAGCATATTACTTTTCTACTTGTTCCTGTGCTCTTCAAGTCAAATATGTTAACTAGATATTTGTGGTTTTCTGATCTTTTGGTCAAACCGGAAAGGTAATGCAACAAAACTTCAGTTTCTCACCTCCTAAATATACTTGCATTTCTATGCATCTTATTAAATGAAAAGATGCAGAATTAAAATATAAGTTAGAATTACACAGTTTAGAAGCACAAGCCCTTTTTGAACAATGTAAATTTGTCAGTTATGTTTGTTGATACTGACATTGGAAATATTTTATTCTGCTAATATCCAAATTTCTTCCCAGTAATTCTACATAAAGGTGAGGTGGGAGCTGACTATGGATATTCAAGTTTTGAGTCTTTTGAGAGTGACAGAAAGTAGATACATGCTGATTTATTTTATAATTATACTTTGCATTCATGTTTTGTAGAACTATTATGGAAGAAGTTTTATATAATTTAAAATTTAGAGAAACAATGTTAAATATAGCTAAAAATTTAGAACATTGTATAGATGGCACCCTTTCATTAAGATCTAATACTCTAATTCTGTTTACTGTAGGGAATTTGAAATCAATAGTAATTAAATATTGTCAGAACTCTATCCAAGGTAATATTGCTGTACATGTTAGTGCCAGTTGAGCTTCCTGTCTGCAGATGGTTTTTTCTTCATTTTTCCTGACTACTAATAAAGCTACACAAAA
>WBNQ01069326.1:0-29771 GCA_013401375.1 Spizella passerina | reverse complement strand
CTCAGCTTATCAGTTACATTAAAGAGAATTCCCTCACCAAACTCTGCAACAGTGATGCTACTAAATGACCAGAATACCACTCCAGCTTATCAGTTAAATTCAAAAAGAAAATTATGATTATGGTAAAATGGGATGTCACATACTGACAAATGATTCAAAAGCCAGAATGCCACCCCAACTTAGCAGTAACAGTAAATCTGAGGATAAAGTTATGATAGGGGTGATAGGGGATTTCACATACTGACAAATGATTCAAAAGCCAGAATGCCACCCCAGCTTAGCAGTAACATTAAATTTGAAAATAAAATTATGATTATGGTAAAATGGGATTTCACATACTGACAAATGAGATGTTTGATTCAAATGCCAGAATGCCACCTCAGCTTTTCAGTTACATTAAATTAAAAAAGAAAAGTATGAATATAGTCAAATGGGATCTCACATTCTGACAAATGATTCAAATGCCAGAATACCACCTCAGCTTATCAGTTATATTAAACTTGAAAATAAATTTATGATTATGGTAAAATGGGATTTCACATACTGACAAAGGAGATTTTGGTTCAAATGCCAGAATGCCACCTCAGCTTATCAGTTACATTAAATTCAAAAAGAAAGCCATGCTTATGGTGAATTGGGATTTCACATCCCAACAAAGCAGATGTTCCCCCTTACCTGGGGCAGCAGGATGCCCAGCAGCACCCCAGCCATGATGCTGTAGTTGTCCAGGAACCAGATGAGCACAGCGTTGGTGCAGCCGCGGACGTGGATGATGTGCTGAACGCTCAAGCGCTGCAAAACACCAGGGGCAGGGCTCAGCAGGAGCTGCACTGCTGGGAGATCCCTGTGGCACCTCAAAACTCTGGGAGCCAGATGTGGTCTGCCCTCCCACCTCCTTAAACCCACTGAGTTTAACCAAAACCTCATCAGTAACTCTTCCATCTGTTGTTGAGCTGCTCCACACCTCTGAACAAATCACTCTATTTCTTAAAAGTTATTCCACACCCAAGTAAGTAACTTCATTGTCTTAAACCTGTTTGTTGCAGCTATATTTCAACAAGAAATGCACCCAATCCTCATTTAAGACCACTTGGCAAGCAGAGAGGTCTCTCTTTAGCTTTCATCTCTGCTCCCAAGTTGAAAACACACCAGTGGAAAAACATAAATTGTTTGCAAAAAGACCCAACAAAGGAGAGGAACAAGAGGATTTGGGATTCAGTGCTGCAAGCTGTGCTGCTCCCTGACCCCAACCCATAACATAAAAGCACTTGAGGTTGCAGAGGGCCCTAAGCAGTGAATGGGGTGAGGTTAAGCAGAAGCTGGAGTGCTCCTGTTGGAGCCTGGCTGCAGCGTTCAGGTGATTAAGCCACAAATCAACGAACCTGAATGAAGCCAAGCTGCATTCAAAGCTAACCAGTAATCCCAAAAACCAACAGCCCGGGCTGGCATTGTGCTCCAAGTGCCTCAAACGAGCTGGGGAGAGGAGATTTCCAGAGCAGCCCCTGCCCTACCTCCTCCCAGCAGTGCAGAACTCAGGGCAGATCCAATTAACAATTTCCCTTCCTAATCACTCTGCAATTACTGCCTGGAGCTGGCAGTCCCTCCTCGGGAGTCTGGGGCTGTTCCCAATAGGGAAGGGTGAAGGAGGAGGCAGCCAGGGAAATCCCACTGCTCCTCCAGGTGTGCCACCACAGACTTACAAATAAAACACCCACTCCTGGGGTATACAATACTTAAAAACACCTTTTATCAATGCCGATTTTACTCAGTGAGAAACTTTAGTTTTTAAGTACTAAAAGCTTTCCCCAGCTCAAGTCACTGCTTCAAATTTTGAAAGCAGCTTTTTGAGCATTAATTGTGCAATTAGCATGGGGAAGTTGTCAACAAACAAGGAATTGAGGAAAATAAAAAGAAGGGAAGATACAAAAATCAAACAAGATGAGGTTTTTCTTATATATGGAAATTATTCCAGGAAAAAAAGAACCATTTAAATTGTCAATTTAACTGCCTGGCAGATGAAAGCACACAGAAAACACTTTTATAACAGACAAAACAAGAAGCAGCACCCTCTGCCATGCCAGGTTGGGCACTGGCTATGTTACCTCTTGGTCAATGGTTTTGTATCCACACATAGTGTTGATAATGTCTGTCTGAAAAGAAAACAACAAATATGAACTGCAGCAGGAAACTAAAATCACAGAAATATTATTTTTACCCTGTGTTCACCCAGCTCATAGAAAAGCAATGACAGGGTTATTTCCCAGCCCAACAGTCAGATCTAGTTAGAGCTCCACAGGATTTTAGAGCAATGAGTATTGTCAGTGTGTCACTGACAATTTGAGCCATTGCTATCCAACAAAAGCAGGGTGGCACCAGCATCCAAACCAGGCTGTGACAGAGCTGTGTGACACAGCTGCTCCCACAGCATGAACAGCTGGATTCCCTATTAGAGCCTCAAGAACTTAACACACCTTATTACTAAAACCAGGGGTTAACACAGCCTTCGTGCCAAACTGATGACAAATTTAAGCTCAGAAATATTTTCAGTTCCAAATAACTTCCAATACTGTAAGTGCTGTTTACAACACTAAATTCATTAAAATATCCATACAATACCATTATACACATGAATATAACACTCATATGTTTAAAATGAGCTAAAATGAGACTCAGTGCTTGAATTCACCACATTTCCTGCAGCCATGTAATGCCTTCTGTGGGTTCCAAGGCTCTACCTTGAAAGCCTGGAAAAGCCAACCTGGAAATCATGAAAACGAAAATCATCCAGGACGTCGTGGCATAAGCAAATGCACACGGGGAGATAAGTGCATTGGAAACAGAGGATTGTAAGCATTTAGGACTAATTTCTATCTGCTCCACTAGTGTAAGTGTTTAATAAATAATTTGACATGAAGATAGTTCCTTTAGAGCCCAGCACTGGCTGCTGTTAGCAGGAGGCTTTCACAGAGGATCAGCACCCAGGCACCCACATGAGCTGGAGTTTTCCATGACTACAAAGCCCATGAGTAATCACAAACCATATCTGCAGCTTCCCAGGACAGAAACCAGCCTGTATTTGGAAGGATTTGTCAAACACAGCAAGATTGATGCACCTTCTGGTTGTTTTTTCCTGGGGCAGCCATGCACAGCCCTGGTGCTGGCTCCACACAGGGCTCAGCACCAGCATCTCCTGCTCAGAGCCACCAGCCCTCACCATGCAGGGACCACACCTCCATCAGGGGCTTCTCCTGCTTTCCTTCAACTTCCCTGAGCTTCACACTTCATGGGATGCACACAGCTAATGCTCCCTTCCCCAGCTGGCAGTGAATAGACTCCCTGTTTTTCCCTGGACAAGTTTTTATTTCAGTGCTTTCCCTTTTCCTGAAGGAAAAATCCTGAGTTCTTCTGCTCCATCCAGCTGCAGGTTCTTTCTCTCAAAGCATCACTGTTCAGCTTTGGTTTGTGAGAATAAATCAAAGCTCATCACAGATTTAAACAGACCCATTCCCACACACCAAAAATGAGTGTGCACATGTAATAAACACCTTCCTGTGATAGACATTTCTCAGCAACACCCAGCAGGATTACTGACACAACTACTGCATTTGTTTTTCCCTTTTTTTTAAATTAACCAGCCATGCTCAAGGCAGATGTTGAAAGAGCAGCCCAAATGAGGCAGCAGCAGAATATCCATCACAAACTCTGCTCTTACACACACCAAATCTCTCTCTATCCCATGATCAGACTGGAGACCAAACTCCAGAGAGGCAGGGGCTGCCTGTACTGGGTAGCTGAGGAATTGTTCTTTATCAAATTCAGCATTAAATGCATCCCTCAGAAGAAGAACAGTGAATTACAGAATCAGTTAAAACACATTTGCATGAAAATCAACCCCTGCTCCTGGTGCTACCAGTTCATCACAGACTGAGAAACTGGTCCAGAGTGCAGTCCCTCCAGGATTTTATAGGCAGGTGGTTTTCAAGGATAGGTTGGGACAAAAAATTTAAAACTGTGCCCACAAGCATGCCCTCACCCTGAGGTCACATTTTTGGGTTATTCTGGAGATGACAAAGTCATTTTGAGTGCTTTTTAATTCACTCTGACCCCCCAGCCATGGAAGCCACCAGGGCCCAGGCTGCCTGGCAAAGCTGGAGCAGCAAACCCTGGGGAAAACACCAACAAAAGTGAATTTTAAGCAGCTCTGGTTCAGGTGAGCCACGAGATTAGTGGAGCTCCCAACATCCCTGCTGGGATCCTCTGGGAGGTGGGTCAGTGAAATGGACCACAGCCAACACATCTAATCCATTATTTCATCCCTTTCAAGCTGTCAAGACCCACAGATCCATCAGGGGAGGAAAGGACCCATTTTCCCTCACTTCTTGCCCCAGATTTCCTGAAATCAGCTCCTTTTTGGGTGAGCAAAGCGCCAGGACTCACCTTGTTTCTGATGCAGCAAGTGTAGGGCACCCCACAAGCCAGTGGTCCTGGAGCCTCACAGTTGTGGTACACATTCTGGGACCAATCTCTATAATCCTCCCCACCGCAGCACTTGAACTGGAGAGAAAAATAAAAATAAAATTTAAAAAAGTCACAAAACTGAATGATCTTTAAGGTCTTCTCCAACCCTATTGGTTCTATGATTCCAAAAGGAAAAAGAAAAGGAAATTTCTACCTTAAACTCTTTGAAAACAAAGTAAGAATAAAACAATTTTAAAAGCCCTGAGCTACCAAAAAAAATCTGCCATTTTATCAGCACGGCATGTATGAATGCACATGATAAATACAATTAAAAAGATTTAAAGATAAAGGTAATTCTCCTCTGTCACCTGTTGAACTACAACCCAGGGTGCCAGAGCAAAGTACTCAGTGCCAGGTTCCACCTCCCATCTTTTCTGAGCTGAAAAATTCTATTTCCAGCTCTGGCCATCATCCAGCAGTGCTTTTACATTGACCTGCAATCCACCTCTGCAGTTGTTTTAAGGGTTCCAACCACATTTCCAACTGGATCTAACAGACAAAAGCATTGCTCCGAGGCATAAATTCATCTCACCAAAATTTAGAAGTGTAGTTTAGAAGAACTGAAAGCTGGCAAACAAGTACTACAAGTTTACACTGACTTAATATAAATATTCCCTTCATAATTTAAACCAAGGGGAAAGGAGGAGCTCATTTAATCACTAACATGAACACAGCCATCATTTTGGGCAGTGCATGGAAAATTTAAAGCATTATGAAGCCTAATGACAAAATTTCCTCAGGATGCTCTGCTTCTGACAGACTTTCCATGCTGACTTTGTTTTCCAAAGCAGGCTGCCATCTCCATAACGATGTCCTAGAACATATGGAGCACTTCCTAAGTCAATTTTTTAAATTACCATTACTTGGCATGATCACAGACATCACATGGGCCCTGACATCACCTTGCTGAACACTTGTTGCTTCTTCTACAGCCTCTGAGCTGCACGGCAGAGCTCTTCAATAACCCAATAAACATTTCAACACATCAGCCTTATTAAAAAATAAAATTCAAAAAGGCTGTGAGTCAATGCCACGTGCCATTAAGTAATGCCCAGCTGGGCTCAGCACAGTTTCTGGATTTTAGTGACAGGTAAATGCTCTTCCAGTGGTATTTCCCAGAGCTCTGTTCATGCCTTCGAGCAGCCACACAACGGTGGCACCCTAAATGCCACCTCATTTCTCTTTATTTCTCTTTTTCCAGTGCCTCCTCTCACCAAGATGCTTCTCAACCTCCTGCACCAGCCAGCAGAAGCACTGAGTGCCAGGCATGGCTGGAATTTAGGCTGAATTTGTCTCAATCCAGCTGTGAGGCCACTATAAACCTGCAGGTTTGTGGCGTCTGACCCTGAGCATTAGAATCGCACCTGCCAAGGCAAAAGCTGCATTTTGGGCCTCTCTTTTTGCAGTGATGTGAGAGGGTTTTAAATTTTAAAACCATTTAAGTGGTTTTAAATCCAGCTGGAATGCTGGACGAGCCCTGACCTCAGCAGCAGCACCAAAAGAGAGGACAGACAAAATCTCATCCCCCTCATCAGTAACAACCTGATTGGCACACCACTGAAAAAACTCAAAGCTCAGTTAGTCCAAGGGGTAAAAAACAAAACAACAAACCTGCTTTTGAACAGAATCCATGATGTTCTTGAAGTCTAAATCATCATAGTAATTCTCAATTCCTCTTCTAATGTTATCATTCAGAAATTTGATTGTCTAGAAAGCAAAAGGAAAACAAGATTCATGGGTTGCACAATGGGCACATGGGCTGGAACAGAATTAGAAGAGCAGCTTAAAGTGACAAGTCTAACCAATGTAACCACCTTCCAGGAATTTTATTTTCCGTGAATTTTCCATCCATTTGATTTTCCAAAGAGTCCATAATTTCCAGATAGAGAGCTTTGCCCCAGATGGAGTGGAAAAAAAGGTGTGTTTGTATGTTTTACAGTGGTTGTTTTGAGAAATACGGCAGTGTGGCGACAGCAGATGTAAAATGGTGTCTCGTCAGCACAGCATACTAAAATTAAATCAACAAAGTGTTTTTAAAGTTCAGAAGATGAGAGAAAAGGAAAAAAAAAAAGGGTATTGAGTTTTCAAGATCCAGCACAATCTCAGCACAGCAAAACCAGGGACTAATCACTACCAGAATGTAACAACTTTCCTTTCAATCCAGCTGCTGAAATGGACAAAGTTAAATCCTTACAGGTCAGAAAACCTGAAATACACCCACTCATCTTCTCAGCATTACAAACTGCAACACCCACAAACAAAAAGGATTATCACATCAGTGATGAGAAATAATACAGGACCCTCCTAGCTGGTCAAAAACCTCATTTAGAGTCTACGGATTTGAAAAGAAAGTAGAGAAAGAAATGGGGAAAATGCACATGACATGCAAAACAAACAGGACATACATAGAGGCTACCACACTAAGCTTCCATAAATTCTTTCTTGTTCTCCCCATACTGACCCAAACTTCTCCACTAACCTTGAAAAACAAGGGAAGAAAGCTGTCCCTAAGTGTAGCTGTCCTGCTATAAATCAATGCATAGGCATCTAGTCTTTGCCATAGTGAAAACATTTATGTTTTAAAGCATTTCTAACTGAATAAAATAGTCTGCTGCTTTCTGTGCAGAAAAATCAAGGGTTGAAAACAGCTATAGCATGCTTGTCAATGATGGAGTCTCCTGTATAAATTTGTTATGTTGCTTATGGACATGGGCAGGGAAGGGCTGTCCTTTCACTGAGGCAAAACATTTGGGCCATTAAAAAACAACAGCCTCCAAATCCGTCTGGAAACATCCCAAATCAGCAGCCAGACCCAGATGGCCAAACAGAAGACAGCATTCTGTCATCCACCAAGAGCTGGAAACTCATCCTGCCTGTATTGCACATTTGTAGCTGCCAGATTTCCTCCAAGCTCCTTAACCCGGAATTCCTCTCCAGAATGGTGGCAAACCCCATGGCTGAGGCCTGAAAAGCATTTCCTTATCTCTTCCACACCCACTCCTCCTTGGGAGGGGAACACCTGCTGATAAGAGGCCATTGAATGTCCCTGCATGGCTGATAAGAACTGTAACATCCCATTGNTGCATTGTTTATTTTATCCTTTTATTTTCTTCCTTATTAAAGAACTGTTATTCCTGCTCCCATATTTTTGCCTGAAAGCCCCTTAATTTAAAATTTATAACAATTCTGAGGAAAGGAGGGTTTACATTCTCCACTTCAGGGGAGGCTCCTGCCTTCCTTGGCAAGCACCTGTTTTTCCAAGCCAAGCCAGCAGCTGTTGTTTAGCAGAGCTCAATCATGCCAGCACCTGAAGCAAGCAGCTCACCTGGTTCCTGAAGATCAGGGCCACCACTCCACCTGTCAGCTCGATGATCAGGCAGATTCCAAGGATGTACATAAACTGCAGGAAAACAAGTGAAGTGAGTCATTAGCCAGAACTCCAATTACTCTTGCAATTAGTTCCTTCAAGCCCAGCATTTTATTGCCAATAGACTTGGCTTTCAGCATGGCATTTTAAAGGAAAACACAAAATTATGGATTTGCTCTTATGAAACTGTCAATGTCAGGAGAAAGCCTTTTTTCCTCACTTAAATTATTCTGGGTTTCGCCCAATTGGCAAGCACATTATTTTTCTGCTCTGAATGGACTCAAAACCATTAGATGAAATTATCCTGCCAAGATCTTCCTTTCCACACCAGCATCCCAGAGAAGCACATTGATGGGCTGCTGCAAACCCCACCACACTTCATGTTTTTATGTTTGCTTCCTACAAAACCAGTACTCACCTGTTAGCTTTCAGTTAGTGGATAAAGCAGCAGCACACCTTAAGATAATCCAAACCACCTTCTTCTACACTGCCAGTGCTAAATCAAAGCAAAATTCCAGGCTTAGTACCTTTTAGTGTGTTGCTTCCCACATTTATTTGCCTGTGTATATACACGTGCTCACAAGTGCACTCACAACCACGTGTGCATCCATGACTGCCCATCAAAGCACGTGCAAAATGTGAAAAATATTTAAAAAAACACATTGCACTGTGAGAGAGCTGCTGCATGCCAGTATTTGAAATGTTTTTCCAACCCTTCAGGCACAAAAGACAGGTGTTGGGTGAATTTAGGTCTGCTGTGTAACAATGAGCTTCATCAGGAGCAAAGTTTTCAGATCCCTTGTCTGAAAATAATCCCTCATGCTCTCCCCTGAAAGCTGCTTTAACTCCTGTGTGCTCAGGGTCAGGAATTCACCAGACAGGTGTCTTTTCTCCTGCTAAATCTGGAATCTGCCTGGGAAGCTGGCATCAGGGCCTGCTTTGTTCAGTGCCCAGCTGGGTTTGCCACCGGGATGGGAACAGAAAATGTTCCTGGCATATAACACATCACCATGCTCAGTGGGGAAGAAGCCTGAGGAGGGGCTCTCAGTAAAATTCCAGCATAACTTCAAAATCCATGGTTATTTCTGGCCTTGCCCTCCATAACAAACCAGGAATTTAGCATTTTGTTAGACTGCACTGATGTGACAAGGCCAGGCTGGGTCAGGTTTGCAGCAACCTGGTGTGGTGGAAGGTGACCCTGCTCGTTGCAAGGGGGTCAGACCAGGGGGCCTTTAAAAGGTCCCTTCCAGCCCAAACCCTGTGTGATTCTGTGCAGGTGGAAATGAAGTTTGCACACCTTCATTTTAATTAGTCACATGTGCAGCCTCCATCTGCAACCACATGAATTTCCCTAAAATCCACCTTTTCAGAGGCACTGGGGAGAAAAACCCTGTCCCTTTCATTTCGCCCTCTGAAAGCTGCAGGTCTCACTCTGAACACACATTTCTGCATCTCCCCTCTGCACTGCACTGCCCAGGGAGGACAGACAGACTCTGGCCACTGAGGCAGGGCTTTTCCCTTGAGCTGCTTCCTGACACCCGGCATCAACAGGCACGTCAGCAGCTGAGTTTGCACAAGATACAAGTGACTGATAATATCTCGCATTCCTGCTCATTTTCCATAACACCTGAACTGCTGGGAAGCTCCTTTTCCCAGCCCTGGGCTCACACCCTCACTGCTCCTGTCACTGGCAAGACCTAATGCTGCTGCTCCCTGAGGGGGGCAGCCACTAAATTCAGATTCAATTAAAAACAAAGAAACCTCGTTAAAATATTTTTCAGTGCAGGCATAATTCTGGATGTGAATTCAGAGGACAGTGGAAAGCAAAAGTAACAAGCCTCAGAAACTAGGAATAAAAATTCCAACACTTACTGCTTGCAGAAGGCATAAATTGTCTCTCAGAGAAGCCAGTACACCCACAAAGGACACCAGGAACATTACAATGCCCAGAAGTATTAAAATAATTGCTGGGGCTAGAAAGGCACTTTCTAGAGTTTTGTACTTCTGCCTTTCAATTTCTGCATAAATCCCAACGGCGAGGACGAGGGCTCCGATCACCTGGAAGAGAAACAGATTATTTAACATCAATAACATGTTGTTTTTTCTGCCAGTAAACACAGAGATGACAGGCTGTGACTACACAGGAACCTGTCACTGCTCACTTCAGGATTCATTATAAACAATGAAACATCCAAAGCAGAAGTTTGGATTAAAAAAAAATTAAAAACTCTCAAAGACTAGAGAAGAAAAAGAGTTGGTAAAAAAAAGAAAGTTGTTCACTTCAAAAATATATTTCATCATGTTTTAACATTCTGGTAGTTAAACTAATCAAAATATACATCACTGGCCAAAATGTAATTTATTACCCATCTGAGATCACATATATGAGCAACTGCCATGGCATTAATGACCCTCCTCTGTGTGTCTGTCTGTCCTTCTCTCTGTGTGTATAAATATACAGAAATATTTATGTGCTTCTAACAGAACCAGTTTCCAGGCTGATCTGCAAACAGCCTGTCTGTCCCTTCATATTAAATTCCTAGCTGTATTTGGGCTCAGTAAATACAGTCAGATATTTCCCAGCAGGAGAAAGGCAGCAGATTAAAAACTAAAAAAAACCAAACAACCAGGTCTGAAATTATATCACCTCCTTGAGCAACCACCTGATAAACCTGCCAAGTGAAACAGGAAGGGACATATTTTATTTAACAAGGTAAAGACATTTCAATCAAAATAATCAGATAAGTCTAAATCATTTGGTAATAGGAAGGGACATATTTCATTTAACAAGGTAAAGATATTTCAGTCAAAATAATTAGTTAAGTCTAAATCATTTGGTATTAAAACTGCAGCATGCTGCAAATCACTTTGAATTATGCTGAATTAATTAAAATTAAAAATAGCCCACAATATTTAATTACAAAAATTGCAGTGGAAAAACTTTGCTGCCGGCTCCAGCAGCCAGACACATCATCAGGGAAGAGACCAGACACAAATCAATCATTGTGGCAATGTGATAAACAACACTCCCCTTCCCTGACCTGACATTGCCACAGGAAACACGAGTCTGCTCTCTGCACAACAAGGCTTCTTAATTATACCTCTTAATTTTTAATTTCACTTCTTCATTTTGGAAGTGACACAGTACATCCCACACAGAGGGCTAGAGGGACTCACAGTGTGAGTTACCAGCTCATGAGCCAAACAGCTGAAACACTTTTTTAATTATGGGATAGCTTAAAATAAATAGCAACTTTCTGGAAGTTGCTGATTTTCTAAGGAAATGAATAATGACACCAAAGGACAATATGTAGGGAATGCCACCAAAAATTCTCAGAAGGCTTCACCCATAAAAAGGAAATACACTGAAGCTATTTAAAAAGCAACTTAAAATTTGAGCAAATTGAGAGCAACCCCAAAACCAGATTCTCCTGCAAACACTGAAGTGCCATTACCAGCAATAACTCTTGCCTGGTAGATCCCTTGTTTCAAAAGTAAAAAAAAAAATAAACACTGGATGGAGACCACAGGTATTAAAGCTTGATGGGGATTATCAGAATTTCAGAAGAGTGTTGTTTCAAGATTGAAACTTTTTACTGAAATGCCTTTTTCTGAACCACAGTTTTCTCATCAAAGCATTAAATTTCAGGGGGATTTTGACTAAAAGGTGCCTGGAAGTAAAATACAAGATACTTCCTAATTTAAGAACTTAAGATACATAAATACATATAGCATCTTTATATAGACATATCCTCATCCATTTTCACTTCCATCTGTGCTCCCACACACTCCAAGACTGATGCTTTCATTATCTTCTATTTTCTTAAGCATTTAATAAAATCATTTTCAACCTTTTAACAGTCAAACCAAGAGCAGCATTCAATGGTGGCAAGCAGCTGTGCAAACCCAGCATCCATCCCATCCTGTGCCTGGGCTGGGGACACAACATCTCCCTCAGGAGCCAGGGGCTGTTTACAAAATCCTGCATCCCTCACAGCAGCTCCAGCCTGGCAATGCCAGCTGTGGGCACAGGAAACACCGACTGCCCTGACTCACACCGAGTGAGCATCCACCAGCAAACACCAGGGGATTTCTCTCTGGGGCTTCTGCACACACACGAGCTGCTTTCCCAAGAGAAAGGAGAAGAATTCATTTATTAGCAGAAGCTTTAACCCTGTGTTTGCAGTTCTTCCTCTTAAATAAAGCTCAGCTTCTATTTAAAACGCTGGGTTTTGTTTCAGCTGGGCAAGAAACTTACATGGCAGCCCCATTCACCCCAAATTACATCACAGCCCCATTCATCCCAAATTACATCACAGCCCCATTCACCCCAAATTACATCACAGCCCCATTCACCCCAAATTACATCACAGCTCCATTCACCCCAAATTACATCACAGCTCCGTTCACCTTAAATAACATCACAGCCCCATTCACCCCAAATTGCATGACAGCCCCATTCACCTCAAATTGCATCACAGCCCCATTCACCTTCTCCAGAGGTGTCTGGAAGAGTTACAGTGACAGCAGTTTTTAAAAAAGCCCAGGGTGACAGGGGAGACCACAAGGCTGTAGCAAACATCCCCCCTGGCAATCCCAGCAATGCTTTAATTTCCTTTTTGCTTTGGATAAGGCTGGTATTTAATTCCTGGGGGTTTAAAGCCATCCTGGGGACTCAGATCTGGGACTACCATCACTCATGAGGTACCAGAGGAACTGCAGCAGCAGGGAGGGAACCGAATGAACTCAGCATCCAGCAGGTCAAACCCCAAACAGCAGCACAGCACCACAAACCACCCAACATTCAAGAAAGCCAACACTCCCACAGCTTTACTTCCATTTACACTGATTAAAGACCCAAACCAACAAACTCAGCAGTGCTGAGAAGTGACATTTCCAGCTGATGAGATCTGCTTGGCTGAGCCGCAACAAAAGGAAATGCCCACACACCTCACACAGCACCAGCAGGATGCTGCCCACCACCAGCCACCCCAAAACACCCCCCTGTCCTTCCCCATCCCTCCTTTTCCCCCTGCCAGCCCCCATCCTCCCCCTCCCAGGGCAAACCATCGCCCCCGGCCAACAAATGGAAGCTCTGGTTTATAAACCAGGGCAGAGCATTGAAAATCCAGAGCCAGCGACTACAAAGAGTAAATAAAATCCTCGGGCTGCCTGAAAGAGGCTTTGTGCTCCGAGGATGGATTCAGAAGGGCCCTTTCTGTGCCCCCAGAGGAATGTTTACATCCCACCAGCCAGGGCCCTGCTGCCAACTGAAAATGCAGAGCAGACAACGAGCTCTGCGAGGGACATGCTGCAAAAAAGGGCCTGAAAAATAACACAGAATTAAAGAAATAAATTTGAATTTGCCTCTTCCTGAAACTCACAACTGCAGAATAGCTGTGGGGGAACACAGGGAGCATCAGGAGTCTAAACCCAAGGGTTGGTTTGTCTGCTAAGACAGACAAAAGATATCCGAGATCCCAAACCGCCTGAATTGCACCCGAACTCTTTGCATTTCAGTCTTTGTTCATTAAATCCCACGGTGAATCTGACACTCTGTATCAAACCTGGTGCATCTAAGCCTCTTCTCCCACTCAGCAAAGCAAAAAAAAAATCCTCATGCTCCCTGCTGGTAACCACCATGTCAGACAAAAACAGACCAGCCAAACTAGAACTCGAGCAGCGCTTCAAGTGAAAAAGCCAGTTAGAAAAATCCCTGCCTGAGCACCTCTGACACCAGCACCACCTGGAGCCAGCATCTTCCAGTATCCCAGAGCCTGAGAAAAGCACCTGTAAAAATCAAAGAAAGAGGAAGAGAGAGAGAAAAAGAGAAAAGAAAAAGAAAGAAAGGAAGGAAGGAAGGAAGGAAGGAAGGAAGGAAGGAAGGAAGGAAGGAAGGAAGGAAGGAAGGAAAAAAAGAAAGAAAGAGAGAAAAGAAAGAAAGAGAGAAAAGAAAGAAAGAGAGAAAAGAAAGACCCACTTGCAAAGGGCCCCAAGGGCTCCTTCAGCCCGGGGGTGCCTGGTGTGGGTTTACACTGTCAGAACTCAGTGCCCACAGTCTGGACCCACCACCCGGGACTCTCTGGCTTTACCTGGATGAGGACACAAGTGCCACCCACCTGTGCCCGTCCAGCCTGGCAGCCTCACCCTGCTGAGCTCAGGACATCCCCACACAGCGGGGAGAGACGCTGTGGGCAAAGGCTCCGTGTGGGCAAAGGCTCCGTGTGGGCAAAGGCTCCATTGCCCACCTGCCCTGCAGGCAGAGCCGCGTTCCCTGCGCACCCGAACCATCTCCACCTGCCAAACTCCCAAGCCCATCCGCCAGAACCAGTCTGTCCGTCCCTCGGCAGGGTGTCACGGCCACGGTGTGACACCCGGGTGTGACAGCCACAGAAACACCCCCGCACTGCCGGAGCGGCCGCTGCTCACCCAGAAGGTGGTGGAGTAGGTGATGAGGCTCAGCTTGAGGCACAGGTACGAGAGCCGCCCGCAGTACCGCGCCTGCTCCGGGTCCCCCGCCGCCATCCTCCGCGGCACCTGCCAGGCCCGCCGCCGCCCCTCAGCGGCCCTCCGCCCCTTGCCGGGCCCGCCGCCGCCCCTCAGCGGCCCTCCGCCCCTTGCCAGGCCCTCCTCCTCCTCCTCCGCCCCTGCCGGGCCCGAGGGCCGCCCCGACGGGCGGGCCCCGCCAGCGCTTCCGGCACCGGGAGCGACAGCGGGAGCGGCTGGAGCGAAACGCGGGAGCGGCTGTGGAGCTGCGCCTTCGCCTGTCGTCTTTATTTTTTTTTCTTTTTTTTCCCCCTTTTTTTCTCTCTTTTATTTTATTTTCATTTTTCTCTCTTTCTTTCTCTTTTCTCTCTCTCTTTCTCTTTCTTTCATTTCTCTTTCTCTATTCCCCCTTCCCTTCCCTTCCCCTCTTCCTCTCCTCTCCTCTCCTCTCCATTTTCCCTTTCTTTCAAATCCCTCGGTGAGCAGACCCCCAGCCGCTCTCTCTCTCTCTCGGGCTTATCCCCGCAGGAGAATCAGATCCGGCTGCTCCCACAGGAATCTGGCAGCGCTGCCCGCATCCCCAGAGCTCTGCCATGGCCATTGGAACAGCCGGGACAAAAATCCGCCCGTGGGAAGGGTTTTGGTGGAGCATCCCAAAACTGGCAGAGCAGGATCCCTGCTCCGGGGTCCATCAGCAGGATCCCTTTTCCAGCACGAGGAAGCGTTCTGGGGCATTTCCCTCTCTCCGTGTCACCCAGGCCATTGCACATGCAGGGAGGGTCAGGTGTGAGGTGTTCACAGGGGTCCCAGGATGAGGGAAGAGATGAGGATCTGACTCCATGGTTCAGAAGGCTGATTTATTATTTTATTATATATATTATATTAAAACTGTTCTAAAAGAATAGAAGAAAGGATTTCATCAGAAAGCTAGCTAAGAATTGAAAAGCAAGAAGAATAACAAAGGTTTGTGTCTCAGAGAGTCCAAGCCAGCTGACTGTGATTGGCCATTAATTAGAAACAACCACATGAGCCCAATCAAAAATCCACCTGTTGCATTCCACAGCAGCAGATAATCAATGTTTACATTTTGTTCCTGAGGTCTTTCAGCTTCTCAGGAGGAAAAATCCTAAGGAAAGGATTTTCCATAAAAGATGCTGTGACAGCCGGGTCCTGCCCATAACAACAGCACCGTGCACTGGCCATGGGCTGTGCCTGTGTCCATCCCCATCCCCAGCAGCTCCGAGCTGGATCATGAACTGCAAATGCCATCCCTGCCTCCGGGATGCAATCAGCCCTTTCCAACCCGCCGTGCTGCTCTCCTGTCCCACAAAGGGCTATTTACCCCCGGGAGAACAGGCCCATTCAGAGCAGCAGACACTGTCACAGAGTGGGCTGTTTGAGGCTGGCCCGAGCAGAGACAGATGGCATTGAAATCAGTGTCTGCTGTCGGGGGAGATGAAGTGGGGCAGCATTTATCCCTAAGTCACCCAGCAAAGAGACTGGGAAACCTCTGAGCTGCCCGTGAGAGCTGTGTAAACATTGTCACACATCGTTTCTTTAGGTCGCACAATGCACCAAAGTCTTGTTTCTAAAGGCTAAAAAATATCCCTGGATAATTCTGTTATAAAAAGTACTATTGCTATTGCCTGCAGTGCTACTGCATCCTGCTTCTGGAAAACAATCCAGCCCAGGACACTCCCAGCAACAGAACAGCTCTTCACTCTAATGCTTCTGACAGGAATACAACATCCTAGAGCAGTCATCCTCGGAAATACCAACCCCCTCAATTTTCAGGGAGATATGCAAACATCCCTGATGCTCAGCAACGGCGTGCAGCTGGAAATCCCATCACATGGAGTTGCTGGGAATTAGTGTCTGTCACATGGTCCCCATGTCTCAGGGGTGTCATTCACATCCAAGCATGTTCTTGTCCCTTAGGCATCTTCCTTGTTTGACTGTTGAATTAAATTAATTGCTCTGGTTTGATTTTTTAATACCTTGCCTTGTATTGTGCTGATTCCTGCACATAAAATTTCGGGGCACATCCTGCTGGACGGGGAAGCTGAGTAAAGGAGTGTCCGTTTTCCTGTTGTTTTTCCTCAGAACTGAGTCAGTGTATCAAAACAGGTTCCTGTTTTGAAACTGCACAACCAGAACTGGGAAATCCCTTTCTTTTCCTGAATCCCAGACTTGGTCTATACAAATGGCAAGATCTCTGGACACAGTTATAGTTAGGCAGCAAATGGTGGTTAAAGTAAGATTTTCTGGGCTGCCTAAGGGTCCACCAGGATTGGGTTCTTTCCCGTGAAGCCCAGTGCAGCACAGGGCTGCAGTTTCCAACAAAGAACCTGGCAGATTGTTCATTACAGCATCTGCTCCTGGGACCATCCAACAGCACAGCTAGCAGTGGTTTTGTTCATATTGTGAAAAATCTGTATTTTATGACTGGCTTTTCAAATATTCAAATTAATATTATATGTGTTGTGTTAGAAAGTGATGCTGTATTCATTTTCTTAAGTAGTGTGTTAAACATAGTTTTAGGTTATAACAAAATGTTAAAATAGAAACTATGCTATGTAAGATACTTTTTTTAAAGAAAGGACTCGCACCAGATAGCAGCCACAGGACACCTGAATCTTTCAGAAAAAAAGAATTTATTGCTCCATTATCGAGTTCTTCCTGCCTTCTCAGCCCTGAAGACTCAGTCAGGATTCAGAGGAAGAAGCTGACACTGCCCAGACAGAATCCTGGGTCTGAATGGAATTTATGCATCATGGATGAGGTGCATGAATATGCAACAGGCTGTTGCTTTTAAGGGTTAATCCTCTGTTAACGTGGGGCCTTTTTCGGGCTTATTTTGCCCAGAAAGAGGTAGCCAGACTGTCTGTAACTCTTTGTTTTTATTGTCTCATATTGTCCTAATCCCAATTGTTGAGATTTTTATTACTCTAATTATATTGCTATTTTTATAACCATTTTACTATCCTTAAACTTTTAAAAATTTAAAAAACAAGTGATTGGCATTTTTCACATATTAAGCATCAGTATTAAGCATCAATATTCAATATTCAATATTCAATATTCAATATTAAGCATCAGTAACTTCCTCATTTCCTCACTCATGGCCAGGGGCTGTCCTGAGGACACCAAAAGCCATGGTCTGCAGAGAATTTGCCCCAGGGCTTTAGGAGCTCTGCAGAAAGCAGCGAACCCTGCACCAAACCATGTCAGGAAGCCCCAAAGCTTTTCAGTGCCAGCAGAGGCAATTTTGGTGCTTCCTCCCAGCCCAGCTCTGGCTGAGGGAGCTGCACTTTGCCCCAGCCCAGGTGGATGCTCCTGGTCCTCCTGGACAAAGGTTCTTCCTCCAGCAGCAGCAGAGTCCAACTTGCAACACAATTAAAGCCTGCACTGCCTGTATTATTACCTTGAGTTACGTTTCCAAAGCACAAAACCCCCCTCAATCTCCCTTCCTGGCCTTGCAGACCCACATGCTTTGTTTGCATCCCTCACCCTTTGCTCAGACCTGAGGCTGGTGACTCAGCACTGTGACAATAATCCTGCCCACAATGAAAACAACAGTGAAACCAGCCAAACCCAAAGCCAAACCCCTTTCTCTGGTGTGACTCCAGAACCACTGACTGCTGAGGCAGGTTTTGCCCAAATGTGACTTCCCTGAGGAATCTGGAGCCAGCCTGTGTCAAAAATTGCTGCAGTTTCCAAGCCTGAAGGCTGATAGCACACACTAAAGGCTGGCCAGGCTCCAGGGTGATAACCTTATCAATGCTCAACCAGCGCAGGAATAAAAGGAGTGGGTGTGGATGTAAATCCCTCCTGCCTCGTACCATGAAATGTTGGCCAAAGGGTGGCTGCTCCTCGGTTATCACCTGAGCAACTGATCAGGAACCAGGGCAGATGGGTCACAAGAGGGTTCCCAAGAAACCTGAGCACCCTGAATGCCTTCAAAGCCAGCCAAGAGAGGTTACAGCTTCCCCACTGCAGGGTCAGTGAGTGCAGCCCTTTTTATGAGCACTTGCTTCCATTCTACTTTCTATAACTGATAAACCACTTCGGTGCACTCCCAGTGAAATGTGGGGAGGTTTTTGCTCTGATTTCTCCTTCAAATTTGCAGGGATTTGCAACAGCATATTAAAAAAAAAAATTAAGAACACCATTAGGTGTTGAATTGGTATTGCAAGTCATGGACAGCCCTCCTGAAGTGTGTACAGAAAGTGGAAGGTCCCTGAGCTGCCTAATGAGGTGCAAGACTTGGAAGAAGCACCTGGAAGAGCTTTGCAATGCACTCTAGAACAAAGGTACAAGTGAGCATTTCCAGTTTGTGGGTAGGGAAGTGAGAGGGATTACCTGCAGGGAAGAGGAGGAGACATTACATGCAGGACTACAGGTATTGATTTCTTTAAAAGTGTGANCATGATGCATAAATTCCATTCAAACCCAGGATTCTGTCTGGGCAGTGTCAGCTTCTTCCTCTGAATCCTGACTGAGTCTTCAGGGCTGAGGAGGCAGGAAGAACTCAATAAGAGAGCCATAAATTCTCTTTCTCTGACAGATTCAGGTGTCCTGTGGCTGCTATCTAGTGCAAGTCCTTTCTTTAAAAAAAGTATCCTACATAGCACAGTTTCTATTTTAACATTATGTTATAACCTACAACTATATTAACACACTACTTAAGAAAATGAATACAGCATTACTTTCTAACATAACACGTATAACATTCATTTTAATATCTGTGAAAAGCCAACCAGAAAATACCCATTTTTCACAAAAAGGCAATATTGCAACAGTGAAAACGTGCTTGAAAGAATTGGTTAGGTGATGGGTTAACTCAAGGCTGCCTCCAGGAATTAATGAAGCAAGGAAAGATTCCGGGCTGAGCTGGTGCAAAGGATCCAGAGCTGATAAACACTGCCCTGTTACAGGGGAGCCTGCAGGAGCTGGAAAAGCACTGCCAGCCCAGCACTGCAGGCACTCTGAGTCCCTAAGGCAGCTCTTCATACCTGCAACCCCTTCAGGCATGAGGCAGTGCCAAGTCTTCTTGGAATCCTCAGCCTCCAGTGTCGCTTCTGGTTTGCTTTAAACTGACAGCAAGCAGGAGCGCTGTGCTCCCAGCAGAGCCAGGGGTTCCTCTGTCCTACCCAAAATTTCTGCCTGCATGGGGTCACCAGGTTCCCACAGCACACATTGGGCGTGAAAAACGCCCGTCGCTTGTTTTTAAAATTTTTAGAAGTTTAATAGTAATAAAATGGTTAAAAAGAATGGTAACGCAATTAGAGTAATAACAATTTGGACAAATTGAATTAGGACAATATGAGACAATAAAAACAAAGAGTTACAGACAGTTCAGATACCTTTTTCTGGGCAGCACAAGCCCGAAAAAGGACCCCTGCTAACAAAGGATTAACCCTTAAGAACAACAGCCTGTTGCATATTCATACACCTCATAAATGATGCATAAATTCCATTCAAACACAGCATTCTGTCTGGTCATCATCAACTTCTTCCCTCTAATCCTAACAGCGCCTTTGAGGTGGGAAGAAGTTCATTTCTTCCGATAAGAAGGCAATAAATTCTTTTTCTCTGAAAGATTCAGGTGTTCTGTGGCTGCTATCTCGCTGCAAGTCCTTTCCTTAAAACAAAGCATCTTACATAGCATAGTTTCTATTTTAACTATTCTATATTTAATTTTTTATAACCTAAAACTATATTTAACACAGTACTTAAGAAAATTAATGCAGCATTGCTTTCTAACACAACACATATAATATTCATTTTAATATTTGCAAGAAGCCAATCATAAAATACATGCATTTTTCACACTGGGGAAGCAGATGCAGCCATCCAAAAGGAAGGATCTTGCTGAATTGCATCTAATACAGTTTCTCTCTTGCTGTGAGAGCTCACGGGAATTCAGGCAGGGTGCTGGAAACTTGAGGATTTCAGGTCTGGTGAAACTGGAGAATTAACTACCCCTGCATGTAAACCTGTAAAATCCTGACAGAGCAGCGTGGCCATTGCAGAGGTTATTGAAAACTGAGTGCAGCAAGGGGGAAAGCCTCACATACCACTTTGCCACGTTTAATTTGATGTCAAATTGGTTGTTTAGTTTTCCCCTGCAAGAGACTCCACCTCCTTTCAAAGTCTCCTTGAAACCTGTTGAGATTTTATCCCAGTGCAACTCCTGCCTCATGCTGAATAGTTACATAGGGAAAGAACAGCAAAGCTCCTCAGTCCCACTGCAGGGGATTCAGACACCTAAAACTGCTGCCCTGACAGAGAGTTTCTGCTTGGATTGAAGTGGGTGTGGGCTTCCATTTGTGTTCTCTTGTCCCTAAAGGAAGACATTGCTTGCTGCTCTCCTGGAAAACATCTTCCTTTCCCTTTTTTTCTTCCTTTTTCAGAGGAAAAAAGAAACTTGAAGAAGAGAGTTGTTCTTCAGCTTTTTGCTCTTCAAGCATAGGTTAAAATGCCAGGGAAGAAGGAGGAGGCCCTTGGCATGGCTCATCTCCTCCTGGAACTGCACTGCATCACTCGGAACACAGGAGCAGAGGACACGAGACAGCTCATCCCCATGTCCTTTTAACAGCACTTGCCTAAATGCATGGAAATTCATACAGCAGCATCCACTGCAAGGAAATGAGCAGGTGCCAGAAGAATTTCTTTCCCACTCACAAGAAGTGAAAGCCATGGGCGTGTTTTCTGTTTTTAACGCCAGCAACATTTCGCAGGCCGGCTCCATGGAGGATGGCAGCAACTGGACAGCAGCAACCCAGTTCAGCCAGCCAGGCTGGAGGATTGCTCTGTGGGCCATCACCTACTCCTTCATCGTCGTCACATCCATCCTGGGCAACGCCACCATCATCTGGATTATCCTGGCTCACAGGAGGATGAGGACGGCCACCAATTACTTCATCGTTAACTTGGCCCTCTCGGACCTGCTGATGTCCGCCTTCAACACCATCTTCAACTTTATCTATGCCAGCCACAACGTCTGGTACTTTGGTGAGGAGTTCTGCAGGTTTCAGAACTGGTTCCCCATCACTGCAGTGTTTGTGAGCATTTACTCCATGACAGCCGTGGCTGCAGAGAGGTAAGGGGCGAGTGGAGAGGATGAGGTCCCAAAAGATCCCCTGGAAATCATGAAAAATATCATTGCAATAGTTTGGCCCCCACTCTGTCAGGTGTCTTATCAGCAAAGTAGAAGGAGTCCCAGGCTGTGGGGTTTGATGCTGATTATGGCATGATCCTCTGGTTGTTATCCCTGGTCTGAATCACACCCCAATCTGTAACGAGTGGAAGTGGGCTGGTATTCTTGTTGTTCCCACATTATTGATCATGAATTGCTTCCCAATCATCCTGAAAACTCTTCTGTGGCTTTGTCGGGTTTTTTTAAACCGTGAGACTGATATATCTGGAAAAAGGAGAACATGCTGCAGGCTGCTGAAACTATCAGCAGCCCTAATCCTGCTGTGAGTCCAGCAAACCAGCAGAAATAATGGGAATTAGATTAGAAATGGCAGAGTCTGCTCCCCTGGTTCATTAGAATGACTTATTCTGAGAGGGAGGGAAGCAATTACAGTGATTCTGTTTGACTTCTGGGGCAATTGGCTATTTTCATAAAATTCACTCCCAACTGCCGAGTCACTTTTACTTAAGCTTTAATTTCTGGAGTCTGACTGTGTCTGACTGCAAATCCCTATTTAGAACAAATAGCAGCTCAGTTTTCATTACTCTTTTGCTGCTCCTGGCTGTAAATCAAGGGTTGTTGTTATTTTATACACGTTGTCTGACAAAGAATATGTTTAAAAAGCTGTTTCAGCCTGTTGTCACGTCTTCTCACTCTTGTTCCTTAGGGGTTTTTGGTGAAAGCACCTATATAGCCAAAATCTCTTTGGTCACGTGGCACAGATCAGAAAGAGAACTTGGCACCTCTCTGCAAACCATATTTAGCTATTCTTTGGTTGGCCTTAAAATAGATCCTGGAAACTCGACGCTTCCATTTATTGTTAAGAGAACTTGTGTCCACTCCAGCCGCGGTGTTTAACTTCTATACAAACAACATCTCCTGAAGTGGTTTATTTTAAGGAAGGAGGCTGAGGAGTGATGGCTCTAAGTCACTTTTGTCTGGCATGGAAAAGGCCCTGGTGATATTTCTCACTGCTGGGTTTGGGATCCTTCAGTTCCCCCATTCCCAGAGCAGCTGCTCCCACTCAGTGCTCGAGGCAGAAATGCAGCTTTATTGATCAGCTCCCCTTTCACACTCTGCTCAGCACAGTCTCCTATGGAAAGTGCACCAGAGGGTCCAAAATCCAGCTGGTTTTGCCTGCTCTGGAGAATACCCACCAGTGGATTCCTCCCTGAGCAGGCTGGAGCACTGTGTGACACTGCCTCTATGGAAGCTGAAGAAAAGCGAGGTGACGTGAGAATTTTATAGCTAAATAAAGCCCTGGACTGCTCACTGGGCAGAGCTCCCTACCAACAGCCTGGCCAAGACACAGCACAGCTTGTCAGATTTTTCCTATGGAAACCAGGAGGCAATGGGCATTTTCCACTCTACTTTGCCTTTATTGCAGCCACGACAAAGAATGGGGACAGCACGACAAGAAATGCATAATTGATTGTGTGCTCCTTACAACACCGTGCATTTCCACACAGGAAATTTAAAACCAGAGAGCTGCTGAGTAATCCAATAGTCAGATGTGCCTGAGGGCTCTGAGCAGGTGTGGGTGAAAGGGGCAGCCCTTCCCTCCTCTGCAAGCACAAGTGCTCAGGCAGTCACAGAGTTTTCCACAGCCCAAAATCAGTGGGGAAAAAATCAGGGTAAAGGATAATCAAGAGCCCAGTCTGCTCTTGTGCTAACATGAAGCATCAGAGATGGACATAATTAGGAGGAAAAAGCATCTTTGGCTGGGCTTTTTTCGGTAAGGCACTTGCAAAAATAATTTAAATAAAAGAGCAAGAATGCTTTTTACAAGGGCCTGGAGTGACAGGAAGGGGGGAATGGCTTCACACTGGTGGAGTGAAGGGTTAGATGGGATATTGGGAAGAAATCCTTCCCCTGTGAGGGAGGTGAGGCCTGGAACAGGGTGCCCAGAGGACCTGTGGCTGCCCCATCCCTGGAAAGCCTCAAGGCCAGGCTGGAAAGGGCTTGGAGTAACCTGGGACAGTGGAGGGTGTCCTGCCCATGGCTGGGGATTTTAATAATCTTTAAGGCGCCTTCTAACCCCAAACCATTCTGGGATAGAATGAAAAATTCCGTAAGGGGAATGCTTGCAAAGCCTGTCTGCAGAAGACATAAAGGGCAGCTTCCTCCTCCACCACCAGCATCCATCCATCCACGTGGCTTTCATAAATCCTGCCCTAAGACTTGCAATCATTCTCTCCAGAAAGGGTTTAGCTCCTTATTATTTACAGCCTGTCAAAATGTCTATATTAACAAAGCCCACTGACTCCTGGTGAGTTTTTACACTTGCTGCTGGGTTTGTTGCACAGATTGCCAATCTCACTGTAAAAGCACTATACATAATAAAAGCACTGCACCTGTTTGTTGCAGGTACGTGGCCATCATCCACCCCCTCAAGCCCAGGCTGTCTGCTGGGGGCACCAGGGTCATCATTGGCATCATCTGGCTGGTGGCATTCGGGCTGGCCTTTCCCCAGTGCTTCTATGCTGAGATCACCATGGACAATGGCGCCGTCAAGTGCATCGTGGTCTGGCCTGATGATGTGGGATCCAAGCACCAGCTGGCGTAAGAGGCACCACGAAACTCCCAATTCAGCCTAGAGTTGAGAAGGAAAATCATTTCAGCACCAAGCTGCTGCTGTGGGGAGTGCTGGGAGAGAGAGAAGCACAATGTGGGGCTGGGGCAGCCCATCTAAATTCAATGTGCAAAAAGCTGCCAGGTGATGGTGGCTATGGGTAATGCTGAACCTGCCACCCTCCCCTGCTTTGAGAACTGGTTATAATGTCCAGAAACCCTACACACAGTGTGACTGTGTTCACAGGGGTCTGAGGATGAGGGAAGAGGATCTGACTCCATGTTTCAGAAGGCTGATTTGTTATTTTATGATATATATTACATTAAAACTATACTAAAAGAATAGAAGAAAAGGTTTCATCAGAAGGCTAGCTAAGATAAGAATAGAATCACAAAGAATGATAACAAAGGTTTGTGGCTCAGGCCCTGTGTCCAAGGCAGCTGGACTGTGATTGGCCATTAATTAGAAACAACCACATGAGCCCAATCCCAGATGCACCTGTTGCATTCCACAGCAGCAGATAATCATTGTTTACATTTTGTTCCTGAGGCCTCTCAGCTTTTCAGGAGGAAAAATCCTAAGGAAAGGATTTTTGCTTAAAAGACATTTAAGAGAATCCAGTGCAAAAAGTCTCTAAACAATCAGTAAATCCTGGTTTCAAAGGTTCTGGATTTTCTTCCTCTGTCAGGCAGGAGGAAACTGAGTGTCTTTAATGCTGAGAAGCCACATCATTAGTTACAAATTATTCTGCTCTTTGTGGGGTAAAAGGAAAGTAAAACCTGAGAGCAGCATGTTTCAAACATCGCAAGGTTTTATAGGTATATTTATCTGGGCACACATCTGCACTCCTGAGGGTTCCTGAGATTATTTCCTCCTGCCTGAAAGCAAGATTGTTCAAACAGATGAAACAGGCCATACCCTGCATTCAGGGGATCTGCTGGGATTACTCATCAGCCAGAGCACACCGTGCACCTTTGAGAAATTTATCAAACAAAACCTATTTATACAAAGTAGCAATGGAAGAACTGAGGAAAAGGAACAGATCGATTACCAAAGTGCAAACAGTTTTCTAAACCAAACCACACTATGAAGGCTCCATGCACCTGGGACATTTTCCCTGCTCACTCTTCCTCTCTGGGTGCCTCCTCAAATCAGCTTTTACCAAATTAACTGATTTTCACACTAATGTGAAAAAAAAATTGAGAACTGGGTTCCTGTGCTGACTGTGTGTCCTCTGAATCCTTTGCAGTTGAATAAACCCACCTTTCAAGATTTCTAGGCTTCAGAACATAGGAAAATCCTCTTCTGCAGGAAAGCTGTGCATAATTATGACAGAAAAAAAAAAAAAAATTTAACCACAAACAAATGCACTACTGACTGCCAGTGCCTGAAAAATACTGGATATAAAGGATATAGAAGATTAACCATCTCTCTCTCTCTCTGTCCTGGCTGCAGGGGGATAGCAAAGCTCAGTGCAGGTGGCTCTGGAGTGCAACCCTCTGCCAAAAGATCAATGATGTTACTCTGCCTCAAAGGAGCAGGGAATCCAGCCCAAGGACCCCTCATCACACCACCAGAGAGATGAGATTGTGCTGCTTACAGAAGTCCCTGTAACAATAACTATAGGCAAAATTTCCTCTTTGCGGTTTCACTAACAGGAGCCAGCATACATACCCAAAAGAAAATTTCTGAAAGAGCTCTCCAGGAGCCACAGTGACTGTGAAAAACTGCTTGTTCTTCTCTTTCAGGTACCACATCGCCGTGATTGTGCTGATCTATTTACTGCCTCTGATGGTGATGTTTGTGGCATACAGCATTATAGGAGTCACTCTGTGGAGCAGCACAGCTCCAGGCAGCCACCTCAACAGAGTCCACTATGAGCACCAAGTCAATGCCAAAAAAAAGGTCAGAAGTGAAACTCAAGTATCATTACCCCCAGCACACCAGCCCTGCTGGCTCCAGATCCAAACTTGTGTTCCATACAGAATGGGATTGGGCTTGAAAGGTTGACAAAATATTTTGGGTCCAGGGTAAAGGCACCCAAAATGTCTGCAAGTTTTAAAAAAATGGTGATGGCATGCACCAGGCAGCCTGCAAGGAAGAAAGGCTCAGAGCAGCAGGCTGGCTGCCAGCAGAGAGTGAAGAGAATCCACACAGGATAAACCAGGGTGAAACTCTGGGCAGGATGGAGCAGTCTCAGTGTAAGAGCAGAGATCTCCTTTCCCTGCACACCCCCTGGTGCAGCCACAAGCAGTTCCTGTGCCCTGGAAAGGGTTTGCTTTAACCCCTGCCCTGTTCCCATCACCAGGGCACTCCCTCCCTCCCTGCTCCAGTTTCCATGGCCAGGGCACTCCCTCCCTCCCTCCCTGCTCCCAGTTTGCCTCACCAGGGCTGGCTTCTTTCCCCCAGCAGTGCAGGTTTCCTTCCCACAGCAGTCCAGGCCTACAGGTTTCTTTGCTACAGCAGTCCAGGCCTACATTCCATGCTCTGCACTTTGGGAGGCCAACCAGGCTTCCACTGCCCCAGCAGGCCCAATCACCCAGAGCCCCAAGAAATAACCCCCTGGCTTTGTTTTCCCAGTTTGTGAAGACCATGGTGGTAGTGGTGATCATTTTTGCTGTCTGCTGGCTGCCCTACCACGTCTACTTCATCCTGGGCAGCTTCAAGGAAGACATCTACCAGCAGAAGTACATTCAGCAGGTGTATCTGGCAGTCTTTCTCCTTGCCATGAGCTCCACAATGTACAACCCCATCATCTACTGCTGCCTGAACCAGAGGTGAGCAGGGAAAACTGAAATTTCAGCCTGAAAATGCATAAATCTCTGGAGTAGTAAATCCTGTGGAGGTGTCACACGAGGGAGCAGCTGGGGGAGCACATCCCCAGCGTGCCAAGAGATGTCCCTCTGTGCTGCACGGTGCAGGGAGCTGATCTGGCTGATCTCCGTGCTAAATCCCACATCCATAACCCCCCCAGCCCTCTCCAGGCTCGCTGAGAGCTCCAAAGGCAATAAATGGTTATCAGTGCAGTGCCACTGGGGCTGCAGCAGGCAGTGCTTAACTCCAGTGATGCTGCAAGGCTCGCTCCTGTGAGCTGGCACAAGGAGAGTTCTGCAGCCCATTCACCCAAACTGCATTGCATGAAGCACATAAACATGTCCTCCTCCTCCTCCTCCTCTCAGAAAGCAGACAGCTTCCTTTTAATTTATTAATTATTAATAGAGTTTTTTTAAAAGCTCCCAGTGGGTAAACACATGTATTTTCCTCAGCTGTTCTGTGTCTCACAAATGCAGTTACCAGCACAGCCAGCACCATCTACTGAGCATATCAAACTGCTGCCATTTCACTGATCATGTATGTTAACTTAAAATACAAGGAAATCTGTGTCTCACAAATGCAGTTACCAGCACAGCCAGCACCATCTACTGAGCACATCAAACTGCTGCCATTTCACTGATCATGTATGTTAACTTAAAATACAGGGAAATCTGATCAGAAACTCCCAGTGCACCTCCCTCCATGCTTTCCTGCATTTAGCTTTTCACCTCATTCCTTTGATTTCAGTAGAAATATTTATTTCCATAGCCATTCACAGGTGGAACCAAGCCATGAGTTTGTTCACTCCCTGAACAATTAGAAAGATCATTTCACCATTTAATTGCTTTTCTCCCTCTGCCAGGTTTCGCTCTGGATTCAAGCTGGCCTTCCGCTGGTGTCCCTGCATAAAAGCAACTGAAAAAGACAAACTTAAACTCATGTCCCCATCTCTCTACCAGACAACCCTCAGGAAGTCAAGAACGAGTTTCAACACAGAAACTCAGCTGAATGAGAAAGAGAAGACATCCTTTACCCTCACCCAGTTAACACTTTGATTTCCTGCTCCTGGTTCTGGCTCCATCCCATACACCAAGCCAAGGCAGCAGATCTGCAGAAGCTCTTTTTCTCTGGAGCAACTCTTTCCTTCAGGATTTCTTTAGATGCCATCAGCATTGAAGGCAGCATGTTGATAACACTTCTATCCATGTAGGTCCAAGCTGCAGATACAAGTTTAGCCCTCCCTTACATCAACAACTGCAATACAGAACAGACATCTGGCCCAGGAGGCCAAAAAATCAGCAAAGCAGATGTGAGGCAGTGCCAATCAGGAGAATTTAAATTCTTCTCTTCTACACTGTGATCTCCTGATTTCTGTTCCACCAGGACACCTGAAGTCAGGAAAGGGTTGATGGAACAGAAAGGCTGGGGTTCATGTGGCCCAGCTGGGATGGACCCAGGGCTCTGTGGGCAGCCAAGTGCCAGGACTCAGCAGCCCAAGGCACTGTGCACCAAAGCCTGTTTACACCAACACATCCAGACTGAAAAATCCAGCCTGCCCTCAACATTTTCTGCATTTTGGGATTTTCATGCCTGCAGTTTCACCAGCAGAAACAGTTCCTTAAGATTTTGTCATTAGATTTCTATAACCTTGTCCCAAAATATGATGTTGGTTTCCTATTAAACCATGCTCAAGTGATTTCTCCTTCACATTAATTGTGGTGCCTACTTTGGAGAGTGAGGCTCCCAGAAGAGCCAGTAGCCAGGGATGGCCACTGGCTTGGTCAGGGCTCATGGATCCACTCAGAATCCACCTTCTTTACATCCTTTTAGCCCTAACAGCAGTGCTCCATCGCTGTCTTTTCCCAGACAGTCCCCTCACCTTCCCTTTCCAGACTTACCCCATATTTATCCTCACTGCTCTTCCCAGGTATGAAAATAAAAGCTGGAATATGTCATCTTCCCAGCCTGAGGCATTATGTGCAGGCACACAAACCAGGAGAAGCTGAAATATAAACATTATGCAAAAGTAATGCAGCATTTAATAATGGTGTGGTAAGTTAGCACCTTCACCTCTCATGAAAGGTTTGTAAATAATATCACAGAGCTTATCAATTAAAGAACTCCTGTGATGTTAACAAGATCCAGTTATTTGAAATACTCTCCTTTGCTCTGTGAAAGCCAAACTTGAAAGCCCTTGTCACACAGCAGGCCACGTTATTCCTGTGATCCATGAGGCATGCCCCATGGTAAATCCATGCAATTCTCCATTAATAAATACAGACAGGGTTAAATACCACACAGCAGTAAAGATATCCAGGTCAGCAATAATTCCCTCCCCTGCATGTTCACTTGTGCTCTGAGGAGCAAAGCAGTCCCTGCAGCCAGTAAAGAAAAACACTTGAAGAATTTCATTTTTATGGCAAAGGAATGAACAAAAAGCACAGAACGGAGTTCAGAAGTTCAGAAACACTTTATTTTGCCTTCTGCTATTTTCTTAAGAAAACAAAACAAAACAAGGTCTGCTTGTTTTAAAACTCATTCAAAAGGCTTCTGAGAGAACCCCAGAGGAGTAAGGAGCAGATGACATTACAACAGTGGTATGCAAATGGTCTTTTCCCCAGGAAATATAAGATTTTTGTGTTCATATTGCAGTAATTACAGCTTAACAGTTAAGAGGACTGTGATTTTATTCACCAAGCCTAAAAGCTTTAAGAAAGACATCTCAGTCATTGATTGTATAACATTGGAGACATTTCTTCAGACAGTTATAGCTTGTGATTCACTTGGAACAGTTTCCTAGGGGTAAGAAGTAG